>WYDI02036706.1:0-33350 GCA_009867235.2 Psittacus erithacus | reverse complement strand
TATCTCCCTCCAGCCCACTAATTCGTCACATTGATTTTTTTCCTCTGCACTGATTACAGTAAGTTACCATGAAGAAATTTCAGTTAAGATTTTGTGTGACTAAGTTTTCATCCAGCTGTCAGAATTCACTTGATGTGGTTTGTGATAATTTGAAATAGAGCGGCTCCAGGTCCTCCTTCCTCTCTGGGACATAAACGTGCCTTGGTTTGCTAATACTTTGTTTGCCTTAGTCTTTTCCTATAATTCTTTACACTTTGTAGCCGCCTTCTTAGTTTTTACACAGATATAACACAAGGAAGCCAGATGGAAACCTTCCTGGTAATGGCTGCTGAGGAGTAATCTGTACCAGCATTAACAAGGGAAATTTGAAAGAAGTCTTACCTATGCAAAGCCTAAGCTGCTTTATAGCTCTTAAAATTGCTGGAATTCTTCTGTAGCACCAGCTCTCCAACAGTGAAAATGAGATGTTCTTATCTCTAGCTTTTTGAGAGCAGAGGGAACATGCTGCTTAAATTCACCCACCCTAGTAAGAGTCAGTATCTCAGGTTCTCAGAATGGAAAGGAATATGTTCAACCATGTATTTGAACTGGACAGTTTTATTCTAGGCATGAAGAGAACTTACCCTTAAGACTAATATGCTCTCTGGTTTATTATTCAGGTATGTACAGGGGCCAGTTGTATCTCCAGTCATCTGTCAGAATTTCTGAGAAATTCCCCACCAACCCAAAGGCTCTGGAGTCCAGGAATGATAACGCAATTACTCCACTTCCCAAAATCAAATGGAAACCTTTAATCCGTAAGTAACAATTGAGAGTTTCAGTTGCTGTCTTAACTCTGAAAAGACAGGACATCTTTCTGATTTCCAGTATGTTTCAAACTAGTCCAGTGTTTCCAGCGGTAAACCAGTTCAGGAACTCTGTGCTTTATTAATTGTTTCTCCTTTTCTAATCTAATGTTGAATGTCTTTTTTCTTGTATTATGGATTTAACAGGATCTTTTTTAATAATGAAAACTTGGGCCTTCTAAAGGAGGAAGGCGTTTTTGCAGTAATGTGAATATGATTGAATTACTTGTCCAAAAATAGTATTTTGGCAAGGAGAAGTGGTGATAAGTCACTGTTAACTTAAAATCCCCTTCTTAATGCTTCCTTGCATTAGCTTTGATTCTGACAATCTGGTCCAAGAGGTGTTTTCTGAGATTATGCCATTGGAATTCTCATTAAAATAGTATCAAATAATACAAGCATTCAGCTCAAAAAAACTGTCTTTTCTATGCTTAGATTCTCCTTCCAGGACTCCAGTATTGGTGGGGTCTGATGAGTTTGATAAGTGTCTCAGCAATGACAAGTATTCTCATGAAGAGTACAGTAACGGAGCACTTTCAGTTCTGCAGTATCCATATGGTAGGTGGAAGTTCCAAATGTTGAAGTGTTTCAAATGGCCTAATTTGCCCATTTATTATCTGTGAAATTCAATAAACAGCCATTTGTTTGATCTTAATATGTGTATCTTTTTTATCATTTAATGAACTAGGAAATTACTGCCTAAACTAGGACATCAAAATGGTGTGTGTACAATTAGTGCCACACAAAGCACTTCAGAGTGCCGCAAATTGCTACAGCAGAGGTGCTGTGTGTACTGCCATTGCCACTGGTGGCTGGTCCAAATGGAAGAAGCTTGTGAACTGTGTTTTTCACAATTTGATAACAGGCTATAGAGACTCATCCTGGCAATATAAAGCTTTCCATATGGAAGATGTTCTGGTTTAGAGTTACGATTGGTCAGGCCTTCTGAAGTGATAAACTTTTGATGTGAGACCTACTTGCCATGGAATCCACAACCTTGTTTAACTGAATTTACTATGTGCCATTTAAAGTTATGGGGCACGTAGACAAAAATACCCTGTGTCTGTTGAGAAAACCTGTTGATGGGAACACAAAATTGTTTTGTAGTTACCTACAAGTAAAAATCTATGTCTTCCTTGTGTCTTTTGTCAACAGATAACGGTTATTACTTACCCTACTACAAGAGAGAGAGAAACAAACGTAGCACCCAGATCACTGTTGGGTTTTTTGAGGATACAAATTACAAGAACATTCGTAAAAAAGATCCTGTTCTGCTGCTTCACTGGTGGAAAGAAATTGTTGGCACCATTATCTTTTGCATTGTGGCCACAACTTTTATTGTACGCAAACTTTTCCATCCCCATCCCTACGGCAGAGTAAGTATTTGTTTCTGAATCCATAGTACAAAAGCCTTTCCTTTCAGTTTTGAGTCTGCAATGAGTAGCAGTAAGTTAATAACTACTGAGATGACGAAATCAAAAGCCTAAATTTTAGTGTTTAATCTATCCATGAAGGCTGTCAGCTGCTATGTATAATTTGTTTAACTGCTTCAGCAAGCAGATTAGACTGCTTAAGCCATGCCTCTGATGTCTTTGGAGATACTTGCACTGAAATTAAATGCCATCTCTAAGAGTACAAAGTGGTATCAAGTACTTAAGGAATTGAATGTGTTTGGTTTTTGTTCTTGTTTTGGCTGCCCTTGCTAGCTGCGGAAGGAATCTGAAACACAGTGTCAGACTGATAGTAAATATGAGCCCACTTGTGGAGACATTAAAGAGAGCAGCTGGAGTGATGTCAAGAACTCTGGATATGTGTCAAGGTGAGCTCAGTTCAACACAACATGTACAGGGCTTGTAGTCTCTGTGGAGGGAAGAGTAGATGTTCACTTGTTCTCTTGTACTCTAGTCCTCCAACTTCTCAGGATGATTGGCAACAAGCATAAAGAACCCTGTCACCCATTATTGATAGGAGATGGCAGTTATGATTAGTCTAAGCAATCCTGGGGAGTCTACGGGATACCTGTGATCAGGAATGTTGCTCTCCTATTTCCTACTGATACGTGAAATGGAAGATTGATTCTTGAAGGTTATGAGCAGTGCTTACTCCCTCTGTTCCTGTGTTTATGGATTAAAGTAGAAAAAGGCAATTGCAGATAGAAACATGATGCTCTGCAGAATAAGCAGACTATATTTGGAACACACCTTTGTTCCTACTGTGAAGGAGCTGGTTAAGACAGAAGGGTGCATAGGGGAATGTTATGATACTCTGGTTAAAATGTGACCATCTCCTGAACATCTGTAACTTACTGCAAGTAAGAATTGGAGTATATAAAATGAGGAAGAATAAGAAACATAATGAGATTTAAGAACAGTAATGTTTCAGAACGGATGCTTAGAAGACTAGTTGCAGAAATAGTTATTTGGGGTGGGGTTAAATGCACATCATGACTTAGAAGGTACTTGGCTGACACCACTTAGTTTGGGTATTGAAACTTGGGCTACATACATGTGATCCATGATCCAGTATGTACCTAGTACTCTGAAAAACTTCTTCAATTTATCATGTGCATGCATAAAGGAACTTGCTGGGTTGTGATAGATACTGAGTAAAGGCATTATCAGCAACGCAGTTCATTTCATAAGTAGGTAACCATCTTACTGCCTCGGTGAGCAGGAAAAAAGATAAGAAATGCTTCAAGTCGATTAACATGTTTTGCCTGTGCAAAAATATTTCACTCTTAGTCATAAGTTATTTTTCTATCTATACTAATGCATTTTCCTTGTCGATCCTCCCTTCCTCACACCTCCCTTCTCCCAGGTATCTGACAGATTTTGAACCAATTCAGTGTTTGGGCCGTGGAGGCTTTGGAGTTGTTTTTGAAGCCAGAAATAAAGTGGATGACTGCAACTATGCTATCAAAAGGATCCGTTTACCTAACAGGTAATGAATGAGTTTGTTGAGATGCAGAAGTAATGAATGAATGGTGGGATCCCATCCTACACTGAACCATCTGTTCCTGCACTGATGTCCCAGATATTTCATTAGGATGAATGACATACTTTTTAATGGGGGGGGTGGCTTAGTTTTGGCATTGAGAATTTGGCATGTGCAATCACAGCAGAAGGGTGACCTGCCTGGCTAAAATACTTGCATAGCAGGACACTTGTGAGGATGCTGCGGCTACATGGGAACTCCTTTGATTTCCTTGATGAATAGAGCCTTTCATAACAGGACCAGTTATTTGTAGCACTGTTAATTTGCTTCTCTCCTTCCTCTCCTTACCTTTCCTACTTCACCTTCTCTTTCTTTTCTCTCTCCCTCACCAGCTTTTCTGACTCCATTCGTCCATTTGTTTCATTTTCTGGTCCCACAACCCCTACCTTTTCTTTCAGTCATAGGTGGTCAAGCCAAGCTGCTGAATTACCCTACACAGAGCTTGCAGCAGTTCCTTTTAGTGGGAGATGGGAGACACTGCTTCTGGATATCTCAAGTTAGAACAGCAACAGGCAGGCCAGTAGAGGGAGGGGGTAAAGCTATCAAATCTAGAATGACTACTTTTTTGAATGCATTAAATAAGTGTGACTATTTAAGATTAAAGGTTTTGTTCAGAAATTTAAAGTAGCCTAAATTCTTCTTTTCCAAGCGTATTCAAATCCATTAAATAAAACCATCTGACTTCATTTGATCCAGTTTCAGTCTTAAGAAGAGAGATTATTTACCTCAATAAATATCAGGCTACTTGCTTTCCTGTGCACAGAGTGGAGATAGTCTTTATGCAGTCTCCTTATGTTATGCCAAGTACAAAAGAAATACTAAGGTATTGCTGTCTGTCTTCTTTTGTGTCAGTGTCTTCTACATCCCTGTAGACTATTGCTGTTTAGTGGTGTTTTTTCTATCCTGTAAACAGCTAAAAGCAAGATGAACCTTTTCTTCTCAGTTTTGCTGCCTGTAATTTGAAAAGGGATGACTAAATGCTTAGCCATTATGAGCACATACTGCTCCTCCATGCTTCTAACCTACAGGAGTTACTCTGGGGAATTTAAGACATAGCTTTGATTAAATTCCTTTGCAGAAGTTTCTGTACTCTTCTGTTGCTTTATGTGACCACGTCTCTTATTTTTCTCCTCACCCCACATTGTAGGGAACTGGCTCGTGAAAAGGTGATGCGAGAAGTCAAGGCCTTGGCTAAACTTGAGCATCCAGGTATTGTGCGGTACTTCAATGCATGGCTGGAAGCTCCACCAGAGAGATGGCAGGAAAAGATGGATGAACAGTGGTTAAAAGATGAAAGGTAACTCATGGGGGTTTTTAACAACTGAGTTTGAGGCTGTCCATCAACAGAATTGGAGAACTGGTAGATGATCCAGGAGGATGGAAAGACTATGTAGGAAAGAGATGGTTATTAACTTATTGTGTCAACCTTTCAATTGAACAAGTTACAAATATTTCACTCTTGTGCATAGTGTCTCTTGATTTATCATAGAACCATAGAATAGTTAGGGTTGGAAAGGGCCTTAAGATCATCAGGTTCCAGCCCCCTGCCACGGGCAAGGACGCTTCACACCAGACCATGTCGCGCAAGGCTCTATCCAACCTGGCTTTGAGCACTGCCAGGGATGGAGCATTTACCACTTCTTTGGGCAACTTGTTCCTGTGCCTCACCACCCTCTTTGGACCTTTTTGGGTCCTCTGTTGTGTTAAGGTCCTTCTTTCAGCTTAGGAAGCATCTTGTTCCTAATTTAAATTCTGTCATTGAATCTTTGGGTAGTTGGAAGGTTGGAGCATTGCTGCTATGATTCAGTTTTAAACTTAGGCATCTCTGTCCTCTTTGTTCCTTTGCACTGCTTTCTTCCTTTTCGTTGGCTTGGTTTAGATGGATCTGATTCAGTACTCCAATGCTGCAATGAATTTGTTTTAGCAGAA
Source organism: Psittacus erithacus (assembly GCA_009867235.2). Classification (NCBI taxonomy): domain Eukaryota; kingdom Metazoa; phylum Chordata; class Aves; order Psittaciformes; family Psittacidae; genus Psittacus; species Psittacus erithacus. Next base: position 27,582 of record WYDI02036706.1, on the reverse strand, counting down.
ATTGGAGGGATAATCAGAGTGACTATTTCTAAAGCTTGGTAGGAGTAGGTTAAAAATGGAAAACTGGATAAAGGAGTTGGAGGATGTTAAAAGAAAGGAAAAAGTGGGTGTATTTTAGCAGTTAAAGAATGAGGCCTAATACAAATAATAGTGGTCTCATAATAACATCTTTACATGCCTAATGATTTTAGAATACAGTGACCTTTATATTTCAGGCATCAAATTAACATTTTGCAGCTGTAATTCTGCCAAGGCACTTTAAATAGTCATTGCAATGCATGTTCTATAGGACTGAATTTTTTCCAGCTGAAGATAAGCCTGATTGCACATTGGGAATCCAGGCAGTAGAGCTTGCCAGATCTTCCTTTGTCAACACTCAATGAGAAAACATTATCCTCCTAAGAAAAATGCATGCTAAATCCTGGTTAATAGTGATTCCCACCTTTGGGAGTCATTTATCATTAGGGGGTATGACACGGTTCTCAGAGGTAGCAGTTGTTAAAACCCGGGGTTCTGCATATGCATCTTTAGAGGAATGAAGTTCTGTAGTATTGACCTCTTGATTTTGTTCTTCCAGCACTGACTGGCCACTCAGTTCTCCCAGTCCAATGGATGTCCCATCATTTAAGATCAGAACAGAGCCATTTTCTACAAAGGAGCACATTGAAGTTATTGCCACTTCATGTGAGAGGGTAGGGTCTGTGGGAATACCCTGTGGTCAGTTTGATTCATCTGGAAGCCAGTTTTCGCCTCTGGAATTTTCTGAGACGGACAACAGGGATTTACACCAGTCAGAAGATCCACTCTTGAACCTTCAGGACAGTGTCCTTACTGGCTGTGATGTAGAAGACAACACTATCAACAATAACGAGCTCTGTGACTCCTTGGAAACATGTTCCTCAGCTGTTCCTGTTGTACACCTGAAGGAGGGGACCTCCTCTTCTATCGTGTTTGAGGATTCTGGTTGTGGAAATGCTTCTAGTAAGGAAGATAAAGTCGGTGTTTCACGTGGTGAGGGTCTTTCTGAGGAGAAGGCCAAAAGTACAAAGGAATCTGATAACAAGAAATCTGCTTCCGGAAGTCCCCTCTCTGTTTCTCCACCAAGGCCAACAAGTTTAAGCCTGGACCTTTCTAAAAATATTGCAGAAAAAGTCAAACCCACCTCTCCAAAGGTGTATCTTTACATCCAGATGCAGCTCTGCCGGAAAGAGAACCTTAAAGACTGGATGAGCAGAAGGTGCATGATAGAGGAGAGGGAAAGGACAGAGTGTCTGCAGATATTTCTGCAGATAGCTGAAGCAGTTGACTTTCTGCATAGCAAAGGATTAATGCACAGGGATCTCAAGGTTTGTATTCATAGGTTACTGTAGGAAATGAGTTGGGTTTTTACTTTATTGTCCTGTTCATCACTGAATGCTTGAACTTCCCAAATTCTGGTTCTCACTGATTATCTCACTGCCTGTGTCCTATAGGCAAATGTTCTCAGTTTTAGTACTCTGAGATTATCTTTGGAGTTCTCATTGAATTATCTGCACCCAGAGCATCATACAAAGGTCTCTAGTGCTGTAAAATTCCCAAAACACATGGATTGACTCAAATGGCATCACAGGGTAGCTATCCCTCCACTGCATTACAGACTTGAGCATCAGCAATTCCAGGTTTGACTGCTCCAGATACAGCCATGCCAGGCTGTTCAGCTTGGTATTGAGGACTGCTTTAAACTGACAGATCATGAGGCTGTGGATACAGGTAACATGATTTTTGGGTGTGAGAGTAACATGGCGCTGAAGGCAAATCCTGCTAAGATAGTTGACTCTTATCAGTGACCTCAGCTTGAGTGTTAGAAAAGCTGAGTTAACGTGTGTACCATAATCTGGAGGTGCAGTGCTCCAGGAAATAAACGTTAATCATTCCTTATTGCAATTAGTGTCTTTCTTACAGCAAGACTTCTTGTACCTGGTGCACATCAGTTGCATTTGGTTTATGGCATTTTTAATTCAGGTTCTTTATACAGGATTGTTCATTGCGGAGCTCTGTGGCAAAGAAAACTATTTTGGATCCTGTTCTTCCATTTCAAGTGGAGCAGATAATTGGCAGTGTTGAGTGCAGTTGGATTTGATGATCTTTAAATGTCTTTTCCAACCTAAATGATTTTATGATTCTAATTCTGGTGTTTTCCATCTCCTTTCTATAGCAATACTGCCGAAGAGCAGCGTGTTAGAGAAAGTAATAAAGTATTACTGCTGTAGGATCTAAATGTAAACTGTCTTAGGGTTGAATTCTGAATCAATGCCAACTATCACAATGTGGGTTTCTGAAGGATTCATAATCTTCTTAATATCTGATAACATCCAGACAGTTAAGACTGGGAAAGCTGGTTTTTTTACCTCTGGCATTTAATATAACTGAAGTCAGGAGTAACTTTGTACCTTTCTTTTCATTTTGCTTCTGATCCTGTGTTGGTGCCTAATCTTGCTGAACTTCTAGCACTGGAAGCATCAGGATGTGTTACCAAATACCAGAATTCAATTGAAGAGCACAGCTAAAGTTAGTCTTAGCTCTAAGAAATGGGTTGCTTTTGCCACATGGTGGAGAGGTAGTTCCTGTTTCTCCTTCCTACTTTGAGGAGGAATTAGTACCTCTCTCAGTGGAGTTAATACTGAAATAATTATAGCTGCTGTTGCTGCTTCTCTGATGGTAATCATTTGGTATTGGTAGAGGTGAAAAGTAATGCCATCTAAGATGTGAGATCACTGAAAGGATACTTCAAAGTTAAAACAACTCACTAACCCATCCAAGTATTTTCTTCTCCATCAGTACTAAGCAATTCCCTGGAAGCAGCTATCTATTGAATCTTTAGTGCTTAAGAAACTGACCAGAAAAGTAATTAAATCCCATACTGATATGTTGCTGGGCATGTTCATAAATAACCATTCTTAACAATACTGTCAGTTGTGACTCTGGAGTCTTGCCTCCGATCACTCTTCAGTAACGCTTATGTAGATCTTCACTTAAAACTGTAGTACTTCAATCAGCGCTTGTGTAGCCTTTCATTGCAACAGCTTAAAAGTTCAATGCTGGCATCAATTTGAACAAGAGATTTTATTTTGCTTACTTGGTATAAACAACTCTGAAATGCTCTCCCTGAATGAGCAACTTCTGGCTTCAGAAAGCTTGCCATACGTGTATAGGTGTTATTCTTGGGTCCCAGAAGTTTATTTGTCCATTATGTATGAATTTGGTCAAAACAACATTATATTTAGGGTTTTTCTACAGTTTTCAGAAGCTCCTTGGACCAGATCTCACCTAATTTTGTAATTTGCCCAAGAGGCTGGTCATCCATCCCATCCAGCATTAATAGGCAAATAACCTGCAAAACTGTTTTATCTTTGCTAGAGGCAGAGCTGGCTGATAGCAGAGGTCACATCTTGCTCCCATTGGCATGAACAAAGCCTGCTTGGTCTATGTGAAAATAAATCTGTGTGCATGTGTATAAAAAGCTTTAAGAATATCTTTTAAATATTGAAATGAACAGTGCACATTGAGATGCATTAATTTGGCTTCTGCTTATCAGAGATACCAGAAGAACAAGGGGGCAGAAGTTTAGGCAAGCGTATAGGTCACAGTTCAGATTCTTTTGAAGTACAGAAACAGAAGTCTTGTCTGTCAAGTGAATCAAGAATAAGCTCTTGGTCATGCTTGACAGCTCAAAAGAAACTTTGAGTTTCATAGAGCTGCAAGAACAGTCTTAGATGTATTTTGCAGCATTAATCGAATTAAATAGTAGTGTTCCAAGTGTATGAGTCTGTGAGTCTATGAGTACTCCTCTCTGTGGAAAAATGGGAATTCTTAATCTGACTGAAGAATCAGGAGAGAACTAACTTTATGCAGATAACTAAACTAAAGGATAGTTGTATTCTTTTGATTTAAATCAGAATTGCATGCACCTGCCTTAGACTTCCTTTTCTCAATGTGATCTTGATGGCTTATTTTTGCTGGTACTTTGCAATAGCTGAGAACCTAAATTTCTCCTGTTTAAGTCTGAAGAAGTTCTTCCCTGTGGGGATGCTGAGGCACTGGCACAGGGTGCCCAGAGAAGCTGTGGCTGCTCCATCCCTGGCAGTGTTCAAGGCCAGGTTGGGCACAGGGGCTTTGAGCAACCTGCTCTAGTGGAAGGTGTCCCTGCCCATGGCAGAGGTTAGAACTGGATGAGCTTTAAGGTCCCTTCCAACCCAAGCCATTCTATGATGATTCTATAATCCACTCGCCTTAATTTATTGAAACTATATGGCAGCCTATTCAGGGTCTGTTTTCAGCCAGAGAAGTCTGAGAATTAAACCTTCCTGTTGAAAGAGTTTCATGCTGTGAAGCAAGACAGATCTTGTTGAACTCCTTGTGTGTTTGTTGGAGGAGACGGTGAACAGAGATCAAGGCAATGGGATACAAATCCCTAACGGAGACGTTTGTGCCTTGAGCATTAACATTCTGATATAAAGATTTTTAACAACGTGGGTGTGCAGTCAGAGGGTGGGTGCTGTATGAATGCTTCAGAGGGAGCCTGGAGATGCTATGGATTCACAGGGTAGTAGCTTTTGTGCACTGAGCTGTGACTCTGAAGGGCATGATATTCGTTACAGGAAACTACAGCAGGAGATAAGACCTGGCTCAGAAGGCAGTTTGAGAGGCAGGATGTGGGCACTGTGGAACTAACAAGTTTTATCTCATTATTTCTGTAGTGCTTATCTCAGAGCTGGCCGTTGCTTGAAAAAAACCCTCCAAGAAGCCTTTTTTCTGCCTTTCACTCTTGCACAGTGTGCGTTTGTCTTTAACTGAGGAAGTCAGGTGGACTTTGAAATAGGTCAGCTTTGTAGTCCTTTAATCTTGTGGAAAAATATTGCCCTCTATCTGTCTGCCTCCTGTTCCAGGGTTTATGTCAACAAAGCATGGGCCATGTTCGCCCAGCCTCAAAGGTTCAGGAGCCCCGAGAGGAGCGTGCCCAGCACCACCTGCCTCTTTACCACACCTCAGCCTTTCCCCTCTACATAGAATCATAGAATGGTTTGGGGTGGAAAGCACCTTGAGATGATGCAGTTCCAACCCCCCTGCCATGGGCAAGGACACATCACACCAGACCATGTCACCCAAGGCTCTGTCCAGCCTAGCCTTGAACACTGCCAGGGATGGAGCATTCACCATTTCTTTGGACAACCTGTGCCAGTGCCTCACCACCCTCACAGTAAAGAGCTTCTTCCTTATATCTAACCTGAACTTCCCCTGTTTAAGTTTGAACCCATCACCGCTTGTCCTGTCACTACAGTCCCTAATGAAGAGTCCCTCCCCAGCATCCTTGTAGCCCCCTTCAGATGCTGGAAGCTGCTCTGAGGTCTCCACACAGCTTCTCCAGGCTGAGCAGCCCCAACTTTCTCAGCCTATCTTCATACGGGAGGTGCTCCAGTCCCTTGATCATCCTCATGGCCTCCTCTGGACTTGGTCCAGCAGCTCCGTGTCCTTCTTGTGTTGAGAACACCAGAACTGCAATAATGCTGCAGGATCAGTTTGTTCTCCCAGAACTTTGTGTGCCTGGCTTTGTTTGTAACTGAGGCGGAGCAGTCATGTCTCAAAGCAGTAATCATTCATTTGGTGTGTGCTGTTTTATCAACGAGAATGCAAATCTCTTGAAAAAACATCTCAGATATGTACCAGTATCAAGGGGGCATCTCTGTTCCAGGCTCTCTTATCAGTAGCTTAAGCCAAGGATGGTGGTACCTGGCAAACAAGCTGGTACCACCAGCCACATTATCACTGTTAAGCTACATTGTCACTGTTGCTGCTCTTACGAATTGCAAAGTTCTTGAGCTTCCATCAAAAAAAAACTTGTAATGATTATGCAAACAGTTATTCCCACAGTTAAACTGCCCGGCACCAACTGAAAAGCAGACCTTGTTCCCAGACTTCCACTGTATCTACAGCTTAACGTTAAGATGACGTGCTATGTGCTGGCAAATGAGTTTAGCACTCAGAGATTACAATAAAAAAGACTTGGAGTTAGAACCTCAGCATCTGGTGTGAATTTGCCATGTGATGGAGAGTTGGATAACTTATCTGTGCTGTTCCCAACAGCTGTTGACTTCTGTGTATGTTACTCAGCAGACCCATGTAGTGCCAATAAACCTCCATGGGATGACAAGAAATGAGCAGTCTGAGTTTTGGGAAGGGAGGCTGTTTTATGCAGGAGTAATTTGTTTCTTGTGATTAGCTAAGATTATCAGTTAGTGCTGCTAACCTGATGTTTGATGAGTGTTTCTAGCCTTGACAGCGTGGTTTATCTGAATTAGAACAAAATGCTGTATCTTCTGAAACACTGAGACTTGTTTAACACTTACTTTTTCTTTTTTCCTTTTACCTGTTTGTTTTTGTAGCCTTCCAATATATTTTTCACAATGGATGACATAGTAAAGGTTGGGGATTTTGGACTGGTAACTGCTATGGATCAAGATGAGGAGGAGGAATCAGTACTCACCCCAATGCCAGCTTATGCCAGGCACACAGGACAAGTAGGGACCAAACTCTACATGAGCCCAGAACAGGTTTGTACTCTCTGCTCTAAAGTTATATCTGGAAGTGCCTGGAAGTCACCTGAATTCCTGGAAGTCACCTGAATTCCTGGGAACTCAAAAGATCAGGCATTCTTTCCAGTAAATTATTGCAATCAAGTTAATTAAATTCTTTGTCATCAAAGTAGAGTTTTGAACTAAATTGGATTCCAAAATTAATATTTAAATATATACATTTATTATAGGGGAAAAAAGTGAGTAATGATTTGTACTTGGATGCATTCAGTTACCTTGTTTTTCATGTACTAGATGACTATGTAACACTGAATTTGAGCAATGGCACGCTATTGTGCAAGATAAGTTGGCACACCTTGCTTTGCAGTTGGGTCTGTAAAGAGGAGCTGGTGATCAGGACCTTGCTCACTCATGTGCCTGTCCTCTAGTTTTCAGCTCTACACAGGGCTAATCACTTCCATATGTTAACTTGTAAGGGTGTTGTGTTGTACATAATCACATACAGTGAGTGGCTTGACTGACCTAACCCTCATTTTGAATTTCCAGATCTGTGGGAACACCTATTCACACAAGGTGGATATCTTTTCTTTGGGACTGATTCTCTTTGAGCTGCTTTACCCTTTCAGCACACAGATGGAGAGGGTCAGGGTATGTATATTTGTTTAAAGTGGCGATTTGCTTGGTGAAACACTTGCAAGAGGTTCTTTTTGCTTGTGAAAAGTCTTGCAATTAGGAGCACAACTTCTTTATCAGCCTTGTACAGACTCCTGAATCACTGACAATAAATCGCAGTCTTCCTAATGTGTGCAATTGAATTGCCTTAATTTCTTTACAAAGCTCTTCTGTTGTCAGTCCAAAGAAGAGAAACTATTGAACTAGGATAGCCGAGAACTCAAGCAACAAATATAGCTTGTGACTTTGAGCCTACCAGCTTGATTTGCATTCAAGAATTGGAACCATGCTGTGCATTCTTACTTCTTCCTTCATTTGCATCTGCAGTGCTTTTCCACTCAGAGCATTTAGTGAAAAACTGCTGTTCCTTTTCCTATAGCGAGTCTTAGCTGTGAGTCTCACCCAGCTTCAAGCTCAATCTTCCCAGTAATTGATGACCTTCATTGCATCAAACGTGAATTCAGGAAGTTTGATGGTGCATTACAACTCTTGTTTGCTGTTAAAATGGATGTGAGATCCATCTTGCTCGGGAACAAGTTCACAGAGAACAGGGGCTGCAGCCAAGAAGGTTTTTCCTCTTGTATGTGATGACCAGTGGCCTATGCAAGAAAGAAAGAGTCATAATAACTTGTATTTAGAATTTATATGTGCCTGGGAGGGGGGTAAATTCTCGTGTGAAGATGGATTGCTTTCAGCAGAGATGTAAGAAGCAACTTGAACCACACCATGAATGAAGCCTGATCAAATGCTTCACCTACACTGGCATTGCATGCTCTGCTCTGGGGTTTTATGGTACAAAAGAGTGTAGTCTACACAAGGAGTGGCAGTGCTTAATTTGAGCCCCTTGCACTGAAACCAATTTCAGTGTCCTTAAAATCAGTTTTACTGAAACACATACCCTGTAAAGAGCTATCCTCAATAGGTCATGTTGGACGGGGCTTGGAGCAACCTGCTCTAGTGGAAGGTGTCCCTGTCCATGGCAGGGGGTTGGAACTGGAAAAGCTTTAAGGTCCCTTCAACCCAAAGCATTCTATGATAAAAACATGCTAAAGTGAGTAAGGTAGCCTGCCGCCAATAGTGGTGTGGCAGAACATGGGAGAAATACTGTCACTAGGTGGAGCCGATGTGCTGGTTAGGAAAGTGATACATAAGGAGACCAGCTGCCTTCTAAAGACACAGATACACAACGTGATCTGCTTTTAAAACTGCTCATAAATCAACTCGTTAGTCCATAAAGGTTAAAGATTAGTGCTTACATTGTTGAGACAGATCTGGTCAGTTCATATGTTCGTACTGGTGTAGATGATCTTCGGGATTATGTGTGGTGCACAGATTCGCTGAGCCCAAGTGAGAAAGGACAAGTTTGTGTATCTGATTTAAAACTACAGAGATCAGAATTCTTTAACACTATTCCTAATGCAGGCTGCATACCTAGGGAAGCAGGAACTTGCCTATTTTAAGTATGTTGTGATTTTTAACCACCACAGCAAGACTTTAACCGGGGCCAGGCTGGGCAGGGCTTGGAACAACCTGGTCTAGTGGAAGGTGTCCCTGCCCATGGCAGAGGGTTGGAACTAGGTGAACTCTAAGGTGTGTTCCAACCCAAACCATGCTGTGATGCTATATGATTTAAACAAGTTTGTTTTTCCCACCAGGCTGATTTGTTTGCATAGTTTACATATCTTTTAAAAACTTACAGAGTAATAGTGCTGCAGAATGGTATTTTGGAAAAGTTACATGTTTTTCTTAATATTCTTTCAGACCTTAAGTGATGTTAGAAATTTGAAGTTTCCACCATTGTTCATTCAGAAATATGCACAAGAGGTGAGTGCATTTGATGCTGTTAATGGCAGCTTTTTCTTTGATAAGTGTTGCTTTCTTCTTTGCTTTTCAGGTAAATTGCTTTGCAGGTAAAAAAGGAGGGGAAAAAAGAGCTTTCATGTTGTTAAGACTCCTCTGTCTATCTCTGTACTTTTCTCCTTTTCCAAACTATAACATTACAATAATGTGGATGATGATACCTTTGTGTCATGTAGTTTCCGTCTAGTAACTGAACCTGACTCCCCTTGCAGTCATTCATTTCACATGCATCCCGACATGGTTTCTTGCAACAAATCCGTAGTCACACAAGATGCTGAGTTCCAGACAAGTAAAGGGGAGACTATAGGTAGCACCATGGCTGGGTGGGATCTCACTCCAGAAATTAATCTCTCAAGTGGGAAATCATATGAGCAAATTGTGCTCTGCTCTTATTAGTGGTATTTTTAAAGTGATGTGGTTGTATGTAAAGAGGAGGCGATGTACAAAACCTCTTGAGTAAAAAGCTGAGATGCTTTCAGGGTTCATGGTAGCTTCAGACCAGCAGCTACGTGAGACTAGCCTTTCTTGCTTTACAGCTGTAGGCGGCGTAGGGGAATGTGATGAGCAGGACACTGATTCTGATTAAATTGGAGGGAAATATTCAAACTGCCTATATATTTAAAGGAATATCTCTAATTCACTGTGAAAAACTCCTGCAGGGTTTAAAACATGGTGGTTTAAACTTGAAGGTGTCCCTGCTTGTGGCAAGGGGGTTGGAGCTATATAATTTTGAAGATCTCTTCCAACCAAAACCATTGCGTGATTCTGTGAAGCAAACAATTACTCACAAATTATATTACATAAGTTTTAAATAGTTTTTTGATTGCAAATAATGGAAAGGTTTTATAACTATTGAATCTTTGGTCAGATTTGATTTGCCAAATTGGATGTTGTCCTTGACAATAAAGATAGCTTAACAGATGCCCAGTGATCCGTTTTCATATATTTAATGCACCTCTAGCTACCGTGCCAAAGCACTAATACCCAAATTACTCAGATAGCAACTGGGAACATCTTCCTCTGGTTCATACAGAACATTAAATAAGAAAGAATGTATGAATTGGTGCATGTAACACTTATGCTGTGTTTCTTTCAGTACACCATGGTGAAGGACATGCTCTCTCCAAGCCCCACTGAAAGACCAGAGGCTGCAGCAATCATAGAAAACCCTGTATTTGAAGACTTGGAACTCCCACCAAAACCAGTGCTTAGGCAGAGGTCACGGACAATGAGTTTATCAGGAAACAAGCATTCCAGACAACCAAGCAAATAACTATCCTCAGGATCACTTCTTCCACGTGGCAGGGGTTACAGGGATTGTTCAGCAGAAGGATCCTATGATGCAGAATGTGTATCTATGGAAATAGTTTACTTCAGCTTTTGGTTTTTGCCATGTTATAAGAGGTGTTGGACAGATTTATGGTTTCCTTTGACAAGCCAACAAAAACCAGTAACCACACTTTTCACATTCCATTCTTCTTACCTTAACTGTCCTAGGTGGATGGGTCCAGCTACTGTGCTTGCCAATGGTGTGCTCCATTATGCTTTTTTGGGGGTTTATTGGGGGTTGGTTTTTGAAGCTTGTATATATCAGCTTGCTGGGTAAGTGAGAGATCTGTAACATGTAAATAGAATGAAAATCCTGTATTTTTATAGAGCAAATTACAGTCTCTAAGCCTAGTGAGTATCTGTCTGGATCACTTGCCCTTTGGTGAAATGAAGATGATTTTGCAATGAACTATGACTCCACTGTTTGTTCCCGGTGGCTAAACTGGGAAGCTGCACTATTTTTAAAGCAAAAAAAGTACCACAGTTGTACATATGTCACTCTCCATAGCCAGTCATTAGAAGAAATCATTTCATACTTCTGCACTATAGTAGAACTTAGGGAATGCATTTTATACAGATAAACCTGTAGAGATGGAAAAGGAGCTTTTTTTGCCATTCAGAAAAGGAGGTTTTATAGGCAGTGGTTGAAAGAGCCATAGTAAAACTGATGTATGAAAATGTTGTGATTCTGCAGACTTAAACCTAATGAAGTCATGCGTGTCGTATGTAACCTTGTAGATTTTGTACTTTTTAAGGAATCAACTGGTAGGCATTTGTGTAACCTGCTGATTTAACTGCCTAATGCCATGCTTTTTATTTCTCCCTGTAAATATGGTAATTTTTATTTATAAAATCCTGAATCAATCCATTTGGGTTGGTGGTGTACAGAACGCACTCGCTGCAGTTGTTGAGTGCATTTAATTATTGTGACTTCTTTCAAGTCTAAATGATTTAATAAACTTTTTTTATTTATAAAAGAAACCACTTTAGTAGTCCCTTTTGTTCAGAGCCAGCTCAGTGCAGGCTGCAGATGGCAGCCAAGTGTAGCTGGAACACAGGAAGGGAACTGCATCTCTCTTAACTTGTTTTGCTTTCCTGTCTCACACTTGCCACAGTGCGTGATGCTGCAAAGATGAATATGCTGCTTGGAAGTGAGATACTGCCTGAAGAAAGAAGAGAAATCTCTAAACTGAGTGGATTACAGAAGCAAGCTCTCAGCTGTTAACAGAGGGACTGTAGTGATAGGACAAGAGGTAATAGGTTCAAACTGAAACAGGGGAAGTTCAGGTTAGATATAAGGAAGAAATTCTTTACTGTGAGGATGGTGAGGCGCGAGCACAGGTTGTCCAAAGAAATGGTGAATGCTCCATCTCCCTTGCAGTGTTCAAGGCTAGGTTGGACAGAGCCTTGGGTGACATGGTTTAGTGTGAGGTGTCCCTGCCCATGGCAGGGGGTTGGAACTAGATGATCTTAAAGTGCTTTCCAACCCAAACCATTCTGTGATTCTATGATAAGAAGGGATAATTCTTACACTGTTAGAACCGGGTTTGTACCAATGCATTTTCCTGTTTTAGAGGCTTAAATGTGTTAAAAGTTGTAGTCTCTGAAATCAGGTTCTTAAAAAAGATGTTGGATTCAAGGGATCAGTACTTTGGTGTGACACTACGACTAGCAGTTAAACCAGCTCATACTCTGCAGCTTTATAGTATGGCTGAAGTGGATTACAAAGGCTCTTGGATCTAGATACTGGCCTGTCCAGTTGAAGCCAGAATGCTGCAGTATTTGATCAAAAACTGAACTTCATGGAGTTTAGCCGGGTTAAAACAGAAAACAGTTTCAAGTGTGTCATCTTCCTTTGGATTTCCCTGTTATCATCAGCTATAAATGCACAGTTAAATGCCAACGTTTGAAACCTCTGAAGCTTCCCTGCCAGTTCACTGATTACAGATGGAGCGCAGGAAATGAAGAATATGGTATTTTTAACTCCCTGTGTATGTGTGCTGGATGTAAGCAGCCGCCTATTCCAAGGACCATGCAGCACTGCAGTATCCAAATGCCATACGTGCTCACGCTAGGTATGTCTACATATTCTGGGATGTTGCACTTACCCTCAAAGGCGTGTACAAATCCCACCCTGGGCACTGCATACCCAGCCACAAAAGCACCTGGCCATACTCAGCTCTTCGCTGCCCATGTCAGTGAGGCTTTGCTTTTCTTAGCACTGGATGCTGGAGTGGGTTGTTCCTGTCTTTCCTCCTTTTTGCTCCAGAAAGTCTTTTCCTTAATCAGAGAGGTTTTCATTTGAACTCAGGTCTTGCCTGCAAGTACCCATTTCCCTGCCTTTGGCAACTCCACTTGCAGTGCCCCACCAGTGGGGAAGAGGATGCTTCTCTGTGCTATGAAATATCCAGCTGGGCTTCAATACCCCCATCAGCTCCATTTTACCAGCTTTTCAGAACCAGGCTACCTGAAAGATGTACTTACCATGTTTTCCTTCTTTAAGTCAGGTTTTAATTCTACCGCACTTCCGTGTTCCATTCCTGTCCTGCTGGATGTTCTTCAGTCAACTCAGACTGAATGGTCAGTCATGACTAAAGGCCTTGGTCTAATGTACATTTGCTCTATGCTCACATCCCAAAGGGAAAGCCATGAAGGCAGGCTTCTCTCAGCTCTCTATGGATGACAGCAGCTGCTTTCTACCTTGTCTACTAGACCCCAGTCGTTACATAGCAGCCCTGACATCTCATGGACATGTTTATTTTCCTTCTTTCGGTTAATTAACATCTAAAAACCAGCAATAAGACTGTCTCAGGTCTTCCAGTGGCCATGGAAATCAGCATGTACCTTCCTGCTAATGTCTTCTGCAGAGGGACAGCTGAGCATAGAGCTGCCAGTTTACAGCCCTGCAGAAGGGAGCTCTGGTCATGGGCTCTGCTGCATTCTACAGCCCTGGGATTCCAGGCTGTTCTTGCAGAGATTGTTGTCTGTCCCTCAGCTCCCTCCCCTCATAGCTCCTGGGGCTGAGACACAGTTCTTGTCCTGTTTTATCAGAACAAACTAAGTAACAGAAGCAAAAATCCACCCCTCTCCACCTTTGTGCCCACTGGACTTAGGTGCTTCCCCCTAGAGTAAGGGCAGGATTGTGTAGTTATTCTCCTTACCGCTTCCATGTTGTTACTGGAGTCGTAAGAGCTGGAAGGCCCACTCCAAGAAGAGTCCTTTGACAGGAGTACCAGTGCTGCAACCCCAGGTCAGGGCTGTTTCTTCCACCAGGCTCTTGAGAAAGAACTGATGCTTGTACCAGGGTCTTCAGTAGCTGATCTGCTCCAGGCAGTAGCGACCTGCTTTTTGCTACACCTCTGAGGGCAGTCCTCTGCTGCCTTTGAGCGGGAAGAGCAGAAGCACTTCGGGCTTTTACTAACATCCCCCTTTATTTATTAACAAAGTGATGTTCCTCACCCCTCTGAGCGCCTCAGTCCATTAGTTTTAGCATTGAATGTTAACCTGGATATCTTTCTGCTGTTTACTGTGTTCCTCAGGCTGCAGAAGCCTTGCCTGTCCCAAGTAGGTGCTTGAGCACTCAGAAGAAGCTGGTTTAGAAGCCATCCTTCAAGCGTTTTGTGTCCATGGAAGATCAGTCTAAAAGCAGGCTCTGAGTGCAATGACTCCCATGTAAACCAGTGTGAGACCCCATCAGAACCATGCCAGGGGAAGCAATGGCTGTTGTATGAGTGGTCTGTGGTCCTGTGGGCTCAACACACTGCTATGATGCTGCAGAAACATTTGGGAGCAGTCCTGCCTTTTCAGGGTCATCCTTTGGTAAGGCAATTCGTGGTCCTCCCACAGGCAACCAGTGCTGTTTAACGCTGTTTGAAGTCCAGACAAGCACTTGGGAATGGTAAAAGTAATCATTCCTACACATCATCCTTTTCTTATGGCTGTATGGTCCAGCAGTAGTCTGCAGCTACACTCATGGCAGCCAGGCAAAGACATCACAGTGCAGAACACACCATAATTCCTCTTCCTGTCCCCTGTTTGGCTGCTGTCAGTCACCTGCAGCCCCCTTTGAGCCCCCTCAGCACTCTCAGAGAGCCTTGCTCCTCCTGCCACATAGGATATTCCCTTCCAGAATTCGTAAGGACGCTCACAGGTAATTCCCAGAAAGCCACTGAGAGCTCTGAACCCCTCGGAAGTGAGCTGAACCCTGAGCAACAGCCCACACTGCAATGATGCCTTTGTAAAGACGTGACCTCTGCTCCTTGACCACATCCCTCCTAATGCCCATACACTGACGCACACAGAATTACTAAAACCAGTCAAATTTGAGCAACCTGCTCTAGTGGAAAGTGTCCCTTCCCATGGCAGGGGATTGGAACTGGGTGAGTTTTAAGGTCCCTTCAACCCAAACCGTTCTATGAAATCTGTAACGTAAGCTGCAAGGTGAGAGCTACAGTGGCTTGAGAAACAAGAAACACTGTCCCACCTTACACTGCAGATCACCAGGATGTACACGGAGACAAGTTCACATTATCATACTGATGTTGTTTTCCCCTGCATGAAGGTTGAATTTGTCTTAGGAAATGCTCATTAAAAAATAATTAGGCAGGCAGGAATTAGCTCCATTAGTTATAACAAATTGCTCCTAAAATGTCAAAGTTTCTTGTTTATAAAACCACGGAAGATGAAGAAATGCACTTTTGCCCTATGTCCCCAGCTGTAATATTCCAGCCCCTCCTTCCCCTAATTTCCTACCCATTATTTTTCCATTAGGGTGTGCTCTGGCACTTTCTGTACCACCACCTCCAGCAACTGATTCTGAGTCCCTATTACTTAGGTTTGCCCTTCAGGGCACCATTGGGCACTGGCACGGTAATGCTATATTCCATGTCTGGAGCAGTCTTGGAAAATGTGGCTATGGAAACCATGTCTTCTCCGATGTCCACTTGAGACCTGTGCCTGCAGATGAGCAGCTTCTTCAGGGCTCGTTGGAAGTCCCTGTTCAGGAAAGCATAGAGCATAGGGTTGATGGTGGAGTTGCAATACCCCAACCAAGTGATGATCTTGAATGCATCAACCAAGACAGTGCTGGTAGTGTCGGTGCCTCTTGCTGCAAGCCAGACGTTGAGGACAAAGTAGGGCAGCCAGCAGAGCACAAAGACGGAAATGATGATGCTGATGGTCCGTGTGGCCTTGTTCTCCAGCTGCAGGTGGTTCTGCCGCTTGCTGTTGGGGTGGTAGTGGATCTCCAGGGTCTGAGACACGATCCGAGTGGCCTTGAGCCGCGAAGCACGGTAGATGAAGAAGTACATGCTGCACATGACCATGAAGGGAACGAAAAACGCCAGAGCAGAAGCCACAATGGCAAAAATCCAATTGGTGACAAAGATGCATTCTCTGCCTGCATCAAAGTCCACCCCGGGGATCTCATTCCAGCCTTGCATGACAGGAAGGAAGGAAATAAGGGAGGAATATACCCAGACCATGCAGGTCATTGCGATGCATCTGTGCAAGGAAAGAGACAGGGAGGGGAGAGAGGGTATGAGCAATTTTGAGTTGAAAACAAGCAGTACGAGTCAATCCCCATGGTAACCCATGTGGGATATCACTGCTCTGCAGTACCACAGGGCCTGGAGAAGGGAAAAAGATGAGGTATAACAGGTCCAGACATGAATATCTGTAACAATGGGGTAACTGGGTCTGTGCTTTACAGAACTGGGGTCGGTGTAAGGGATGGTTTTAAAAAAGGAGGAGAAAAGGTTTCACAGAGGATTTCTGTTTATATTGAAAACAACTGCATGTAGATTTTCCTATTTGGTTTCAGCTTTGGTTTCTAGCCGTTATCCTCTGAGCAGCAATAGGCTGGAGCTGATGGGCACCAGATCCTCGGAACCACTGCAGCACTTGCTCTGCAACACAGCATGATGTGCAGCCCCATCCTCATCTTAGGGACCTATGCTCCCAAATAGCATGCAGCAAGAGTTACAGTGGGAAAAACTTCCCCAAAAGAGCCTGAACCCACCTGATAAAGCACTCCAGATCCAGTGTCCTCCCTTAGACAACTTTCCCCCGCTTCAGTCCTCAATGTTTCACATAAAACCTTGACAGGAGCTTAGAAACTCATCCTGTTTTCTCTGCATTTTCCCCTATGAATCACAGCATGGTTTGGGTTGGAAGGGACCTTAAAGCTCATCCAGTTCCAACCCCCTGCCACGGGCAGGGACACCTTGCACTAGAGCAGCTTGCTCCAAGCCCCATCCAACCTGGCCTTGAACACTGTTGAGGATGGGAAAGTGTTGTCATGTCTCATGATTTTCTTTGCACACGGTGATTCCTGCAGTCTCTTGACTCCGAGCTCCCTCTTGCTTGCGTGATGTCAGGTTTTGTCACCTTGTTTCCAAGTTCTCTATCTTGCCCTTTCTCTGGTTAAACCTCAAAATCCTACCTGAGATATATGACTATCACTTCAGAAAGCATCATGAGTTGAAGAGGCGGAAGAACTACTGCTACATGCATTCTTCTGGGTGTCATTTCCCCTAGTCCCATTAAATGCCTGCAAGTTTTAGGTACAAGTCAGGCTGCATCACTTGTTTCTACCCCATTTTGCAACCCATCCTTAGCTCAAAAAGTCCATTCCCATAAGCACCACCAAAACAGCTCAGCTGCATTCCCTTTCTCTTCTGCACCCCATTGACCCCATTTCTGCAAAGCTTTAAATACTGTAAAGATCCTTTTGCCACATCACTCTGCTTTCGGGCAGCAACTGTTAATAGTTCATTTGGTCTTGAGTCAATAGAGGCCAATATAAATCAATATAGGGAGAGGCCAAAAGTGATGAGTAGCACCACTCACCTGCCACGGGACATCCTTCTTGAATAGTGGTAGGGGGTCACCACGGAGCAGTACCTGTCCAGGCTGATGAAGCACAAGGTGACGATGGATGCGGTGCAGAACATGACATCGAAGGAGATCCAGACTTTGCAGAAGAGCTTCCCAAACAGCCACATCCCCGTCACCTCGTAAATGATGCTGCGAGAGAAAGCGGGTGGAAATCAAAGCTGGAAGGACTCGTTTCATGCATGTCTTCAAGGCTACGTGATGGTAACACTGTAACTTAACACAGAGGTACTAAAGATGGGTTTGCAGCTCAGAAAGCAGGGATTCACCCTCAAAACACAACACAAGGCACCTTGGTGAGGCATGGCTAAAGAAGACCAAACCCATGCTTCTTGCCTGC
Source organism: Psittacus erithacus (assembly GCA_009867235.2). Lineage (NCBI taxonomy): Eukaryota > Metazoa > Chordata > Aves > Psittaciformes > Psittacidae > Psittacus > Psittacus erithacus. Next base: position 9,918 of record WYDI02036706.1, on the reverse strand, counting down.
ACCCTGTCGCAAGCAGATGCCTTGAGAGAGGTGCTTTGCCCCCCAGAGCTCCCCAAATTTACATCTACACAGCTTTGTCTATCACAGCTTTTCCTGTGTAGAACAGGCTTTTATGATTTCTACCCAGTTCCTGGGCAATGGAAGATGCTCTTTCCTCCAAGAAACTCAGTTTTCATCTGATCTCATGCTTCAAATCTAACTCCTGGTTAAAAACATTAAATCCTAGGAGGAAGCCCATACAGCTTGTATGTTACGTAGCTCAGAAACACCTCAGTAAGGTGAACACTCCACCACAAAGCAGGCGTTACACTAAATTCATTTCTAACAAAGCCAAGAAGGGTCTTTAAGAAGTGAGCAGTGAAGGAAAGAACATATGGCAGCTGTAGGAAAGCTGGTGCGTGTTTCTATAGCATTCAATTAGATGCCATTCTCTTCCTCCTTCTTTCCCCTGCTTTCTGCAGCTCCTGGGGTGCTGCTGAAACAAGCGCTGCGTGTGAAGTCGATGTGAAAGGCTGAGTGATAATGTGGTCCTGCAAAGCTTTAATTAATCCTGGAGCTCCACAGCTTGCTGGGCAAATACAGAGGAGGTGCTGCTGCTGCACTGCAGCGCGTTCAGGTGGGCTCTGCCAGGGCAGGAGTCAGCTTGATGTCAGAGCAGTCAGAAACCAGTGCCTGCTCCGCATCTGATTAGCGGTGATTCATTGAAGTGACTTGGGAAGGTTGTTCTAGAGCACAACACTGGGTACAGTGGTGATGAAGGGCCCCAGGTGCTTTTTATTGTATAGGATGCTGCACAACAACCCAAGTCACCACCAACTTATAGCAGAACCTGTCCCTGCACAGACACCAGTGTGTCCTTGTGTTCCCATTAGCCATGCCAGTGAGCTGTGAACTGCTGGGATTGCAGCGCAGCATTCCCACCTTCCCAGGTACCTGTGGCACCACTTTGGGAGCAGATCTGTGGGCACAAGCATGTGGATTTCCTCAGCTGAAAAGTCCCCCATTGTGGAGTTGGGAGCATCTTCTCCCTGCTGGGCACAGAAGGGGGACATGAGTCTGAAGTCAATGAGACTCAATTACTGCCTGAAGCAGTTGTCTTCCTTCTCTTCAACTCCTGATGTTTTCTGAAGTGATAGCCATGTATCTCAAGCAGGATTTTGAGGTTTAACCAGAGAAAGGGTGAGATAAAGGGTTTGGAAATGAAGTGAGAAAACCTGACATAATGCAAACAAGAGAGAGCTGGGTACACTGAGGCATACCCAGCCTCCACATGGGCAGCATGGAGGGTCTCACTGCACACACATGGAAAGGTCTCATGGATCTTTTTGCAGATGAGACACACAGAAGTCAAAGCACAGGTTCAGTAATGGACTTGGGTGCCTTGTTCCTGTTCCTCAGAAGTCCTCCTATCCCCGGAGACGTTGCAAAGCCTGTGGTGTGAGTATCATGGCTTTCCAGAAGTAGACCACACTGCTGTCATGAGCATCACTGCACACAGATCGCTATCTCCCATCAGCACACATCTGGTGGGATGCACTTGACCTGGCAGATGTTCTTACAGCACAGGGAACCTGTGGATGTGGTAACAGTGATGCCAGGATGTGGTACCTGTTCTCTGATGTAAGAGGTCTCTGTAGCTTGGACACGATGCTGATGAAAAAGGAATAATAAAAGCCCAAAGAAGCACACAGCATGAGCAAAGTCACTGCTGTGGTTCACTTATGCTCACAAAAGAAAAGGGTAGCTGGAAATATTCAGCCTGGAAACGGCTGGGCAAGCTGAGTACCCAGACAACAGCCAAGCACAGCTGAGCTGCTCCTGTACACAAGCCAAACCAGAACAAAACAGAAGCCTTATTCTTATGAAATTAAGGCACCAAGCAATAACCTTGTTTTCCCTTTCGGTCACGTTTTCCTGGGTCAAACTGGCTCCTAAGGTCATTTCTTTTCCTTCTTTTTGGCATGCACTCACATGCATCAGAACCCATGCATCAGTTCCATTAATTATCCCCCTGCAGACTGTGGTTCTTCTAGTCTGTTTGATTTGCAAGGTCAACAGCATTCCCCACAAACCCCACTTCACATTGTCTGAACCAGAAGGAACAATCAGGATTCCATGTTTCACCAAGAATATGAAGAACAACATCTCTGCAATAGCCTTTCACGGTCAGTAATATCAAATGATCCCTTTCCTTACGCTAGAAAGGAACATTTTTACTTCTCCCTTCCACTACCAGAAAATAGAAGATAAGGTTAAAGAAGTGTAAAAGGGAAAGCAGAGAATTGAACTGCACTGATTTCAATAGTCATTCTTGAATAAGAAAAATGGGGGGAAAACATACGCTGTGATTTGCTGCTTTATCTTTGAAACTCTAGAAGGAACAACATTGTCACTGTGCTTAATGCTGACGCAGCAGTCACAGTCCTTATCTCCCATTCCCCAAACACTCAGAGCAAGTAAAATCCTCTAGCAACCCTGTTGGCCCCACGTGCAATGCAGAGCTAGTTCTGGAAGATGGGACTCATTGCACTGAATTCACCTCAAAGGCTGGATATCCAGTTCAGATCAGCAGCCAGCATCCCTATGTAGCCAACAGGAAGAACACCTTTGGGAAGTCTCTCCATAAGTAGACCCAGTATAAAGCAGAGAGAAACTAAGGCATAGAAGCACATATAGACTCCAGCCACTGTTAAGCTCTTTGGAAAGCCCAGCGCTAAGCACAGCACATGAACTTCTATCCAGCTCTACCCAAAGAGCAGCTACTAAGCAAGGGGAAATGACATTGCACACACACACGAACTCCACCATCTGATCTTACCTGGCAAGCACTTCTTACCTAAAGGGCATGACCAGACAAGCTACAAGGAAGTCTGCCATGGCCAAGGACATGATAAACATATAGGTGACGGTGCGCAGCCTCTTCTCCACCACCGGGCAGATGAACACTATTGTGTTTCCCAGGAGTGTGATCAAGTCAATGAGGGTTAATATCAGCCCGATGACCACCTCCTGCAGGCCAATCCCTGCCAAGTTGCCACCTCCTTTCACAAAGGAGGAGTCAGCAGAGGAGAAATTAGAGAGCCAAGTTTCATTTGTCGTCATCAGCATCTTCCCACTGTTAAAATCTGAAAGGGACACAAGAGGAAAAAGCAATAAATAATGACTTCAATGCACGTGACTCGTAGGTCTAAGAAAGGAAGTGCAGAAATAATGCTTGTGTTTCATTTACTTCAAGACAAACCCACACACCCATGGTTATGTCTGTGCCATCACTGTCCCATGGTGATCAGTCCATTACAAGTGTCTGAAATCCTGAAGGTAGGATAAATGTACAGCGCTGGCTGAAGTCCTTCACGGCAATTAAAAGCCTGCCTGTGAATGAAAAAAGCATCATCAGTGAAGTGGGACACAAGAGGAAACATCCTGAGAGCAGACAGAGGACAGGTAAGCGACTGGAATCCAAAATGAAAGCAGCTCTGCTAAATCCCAACATGCCATGTCCACAAAGGATGGGGTTGGAACCAGAGGATCTTTAAAGTCTTGCCCAACCCAAACCATCCTATGGTTATACATTCTCATCATCAGCTTGGCCACCCACAAAGTGGGGTTGCTTGCCCAGGCTGGATGATTTCCAAACCCCATGTTCAGCACATGCTCTGCCCTGCATGGTCCTGGTGCTTCTTTAGGCTCTGGAATTCAGAGCTTTTTACTACCATAGTGGGCAGCTCCATCCTGCAGTCTCAATGGCCGTATACAGAGCTTAACACAGCCACACACAGAGCTTAACACAAGTAAATCTCAGTGACTTCACACTTGCATCCCTTTCTGTGCCCAGATAGGAGAAGATGCTCCCAACACCACAATGGGGAACTTCCAGTGGAGGAAATCCATAGGCTCTTGTCCACAGCTCAATTCCCAGACTTTAAGTGAGTGGTGTCGCAGGTACCTGGGAAAGCGGGAATGCTGCGCTGCAATCCCAGCAGTTCACAATTCACTGGTGTGGCTGATGGGAATACAGAGACAAAACTGTTGGGAAAAAGGATATTATAGAAATATTTCTAGACATCAAATTGTTGTATCTGAATGCTGCCACGTCTCCTGTGACAGGGCTTTGTTTCCACAGCACCCTCAGGTCAGTCCCCAACTTCAGGGCATCACTACTGAATGCAGCACAAGAATGGGCAGGATAAACATCCATGTAATCCAACATGCCTTATCTCACAGCAGCCAAACTGTGCCTCAGCAGGATTATAAGGACAAGGCAGCATGCAGTGAGTTTTCCCCAACGTCTGTTTTTCTTTCCATCTGCCTATGATCCAGAATTACCCCTAAAGATGGTTTTGAGGACTTCTAAATCATAAAGCTGTCCTGCTTCCCCTTTGGCCCATGTCAACTTTTAGCATCCATGACCTCCTACCCAACAGCTCCCACAGCTCAGCCGTGTGCTGTGCAGAGAAAACACTTCTTTTTGCCTGTTTTGACCCTGTCACCCACTGGTTTCATTTGATGCCCTCTGGTCCTTGGATGAGGCATCCCGCATCCTCATGTTTAGTGTGAGGCGTCCCTGCCCATGGCAAGGGGGTTGGAACTTGATGATCTTAAGGTCCTTTCCAACTCAAAACCATTCAATGATTCTATGATCAACCTCCATCCACTCTCCCAGTGCCACTGGCGGACTCTTTAATCTCCACCACATCCCCCCTCATCATCTCTTGGTCATGCTGAGGACCCTTTGCCAGCTTGCTGATTCCTCACATAGAAGCAATAGAGGACTCTTGGCCACCCCTCCTGCTCCTCTGAGATGGATCAAAACTGCAAACCATTTCCAAGAGGTCAATGCACTGTGGATGTATATAAGGGCATAATGACGTTCTCTATTTTGTCCTGCTTCCCTTCCATAACAATCCCTAACATGGTTTGCTGCTTTTGATTGGCACTTAGCACCACGCTGACCTTTCCACAGGGCTGCCTATTGCATTCCAAAGATCTCTTTCTTGGGCAGTGTCAGCTCAGAGCTCTCTGCTTCAGCAAGAATAGATGCAATGAGGAAACTGGGTTTTCTTCATATTCCCCAAACTCTATCACTTCACAGCTGAATTTCTTCTCCATTTTAATGCTCAGTGAATATCATAAAAGCTTTTCTGCAATCCCTTAAGTCAGGCCTTGCCCTTCATGCCCTGATTAACCTTTGTTTCACCTGCAAACATCACCACTTCACTATTCACTATTTCTACAGTTAGAGAATGATTGAATCCCACACATCCCAGCCCCTATCCCCGTAAAGGGCACTGTGACCTCTCTGTTCCACACAATAACTCACCATCCACTTGCCCCCTGCACTTCACTTTTTCAACCAGTATTTATCCAGACAAGGAACTTCCTCCTTAACTCAGGACCATTGAGTTTCCTTAGAAGCCCCCAACAGGAGGGACCATTGTGAAGCCCTTCTAGAAGCCCAAGCAGACCACACCAGCTCAGTGCTCCCCATCCACATGCTCAGTGTCCTCCTCCAAGCACTCCTGTGTGACCGTGAGGCCGTGCTGCCTATCGTAAAAGCAATACTGACCTTTCCCACCCCTGGCAGTGTTCAAGGCCAGGCTGGACAGAGCCTTGGGTGACATGGTTTAGTGTGAGGTGTCCCTGCCCGTGGCAGGGGGTTGGAACTGGATGATCTTAAGGTGCTTTCCAACCCAAACCATTCTATGATTCCATGAGTCTATGCAATCCTGTATTACATGCACCCACTCATCCTTCAAAGTTCTCAGCTCCTTCCCCTGACTTCTATTTACTTCCTGGATTTGGTGATTTCCTTTAAGTTAAGAAATAGTTGATATTTTAAAAACTAAAAATAGAAAATAAATAAAAAATTACAGAAAATTTTAAAAGATAAAATTTTCAAAACTAAAAAGACGTGGAGCAGTAAAAATGCTATAATTATGAAAGAAATTAAAAAGTAAAAATTTTAAACCTAAAAATTAGAAAATAAAAATACAAAAAAAATTTTTTATGAAATCAGAATTTTTAAAATAAAATTTATAAAACTCAAAATTTAAAAGTGAAAATAAAAAAATTACAAGTAAAAGGAATGATAGAGTCACAGGCTGGTTTGGGTTGGAAAGGACCTTAAGATCATCCAGTTCCAACCCCCTGCCATGGGCAGGGACACCTCTCACTAAACCATGTCACCCAAGGCTCTGTCCAACCTGGCCTTGAACACTGCCAGGGGTGGAGCATTCACAGCTTCCCTGGGCAACCCATTCCAGTGCCTCACCACCCTCACAGCAAAGAACTTCCTTATATCCAACCCAAACTTCCCCTGTTTAAGTTTGAACCCATTAGCCCTTGTCCTATCACTACAGTCCCTAAGGAAGAGTTCCTCCCCAGTGTCTTTGTAGCCCCCTTTAGATACTGGAGGGCTGCTCTGAGGTCTAAACCAAGAAGGTTCAGAAGTCACATCCTCCTCCTCCTGCAGACAGTGGCTGTGCTCACACTGTTAAGCATGCATCACTGTTAGTGCACTTCTAATTAAAGCAGATCATTACTTACACAGCACTGCTCTGTGCTGATCTGTGAACACACGCTGCACTCCAACTTGAAGTGGAATTAGGACACAGCCATTAGTGTTCATCCTTGCAAGCCCTCTATGCTACTGAAATACCACCTTATCCATCAGCCTCAGCTAAAAGGTCTTTGCAAGTCAAGAGCCAACAGCGGGTTGCTTAACATGGGATACACTTAGAAGCAGGGCACAACAATGCAGAAATACAGGAGACAAAGGTCCCCACACTCACAAAACATTGCAGAAACACTCTCTTGGCCATACTACTTCATGAACAACCCAAAGACAGGCTGAGGGATTGGAAATGAGACTCGGCTCATCTGACATCCAAGATTTTCCCAACAATAAATAGAAGGGATGCTTGGAACTCCAGGTTTGAAACCCCATCCCTGGCAGTGTTCAAGGCCAGGTTGGATGGGGCTTGGAGCAACCTGCTCTAGTGGAAGGTGTCCCTACTTGTGGCAGGGGTTGGAACTGGATGAGCTTTAAGGTCCTTTCCAACACAAACCATTCCATGATTCAGGGCACAGACAACAGGGTTCTGCTGCTCCTGGCTCCTTTTCAGAGATCCCCAGGCAGAGAATCCCTGGAAGCTCATCCATAGTCTCTTCCAGAGCCAAGAACCCAAACCTGATGCCTCTCATCCTTTTTGCCTCTGTCTGGGAAGCCAGAAACTCTTATCTCTTGCCAAGAAGTGCTATGCCCGAACTGCCTGGAGAATTGTCAATAGAGGAAAGCAGGGGATGATACAATCCTAACACCTCTGTGGAAGTCTTTGGGACAAAGCAGGATGTGCCATCCTTCCCAGGGATGTACTTCCACAACTTCAGTAACGGAGCTCTTCATTCTCCTGGGAGCTGCAGCAGCTCACATGGTTATGCTGCTGAGAGAGCACAGTGCCTCCCCCCAGCATCAGTCCTTCAGCCTTTTCTATAAGGAGCCCCCTTAAATCAATGGGATAAATGCCCAGTTGTACCACGGTATGGGATCATCCCAGATTTCCTGGGGACCTCAGATGCCTCAGGACTTGCACTGTTATTAGGACATCACAGTTTTGCTCCCCTTTGAAACCTGGATTCTGTTCTCAGTCTGCCTGAGCAGAGCTCCATCATCTCATCAGTTTTCCTGTAACACACAGAAAGTTTGACCTGATGTAGTCAGCAGATAAACCCAAAGTTACAGGTGAATTTCATCACTAAATGGTATCTTTTGATGGCAGGGGAGCGGAAAAGGCGCTCTGCAATCTCAAGGCTGACTGCACTTTAAATCATAGGGGCACAATGAAAACTGGAAATACATTTGCTGCCAGACTCCACTGCTCTGCTAAAGCAAGTATGACTCAGTGCACAGCAGCATCCAGCCGTACCTTCCCCAGGACCTCAGGACTTGCTTTCCTCCTCCCCTCCGCCACCAGCGAGGCTGCAGGAGCTCAGTAATGTGTTAAACACACTCGGAAAGGATGGTGTGAGGTGGTGGAGGAGGAGGAACATCCCTGGGGATGCAAAACATGCATTCAAAGAGGCCATGCAGGGAGTGAGTGCAGTGATTGCCCTTTGCTCTCTCATCCTCTATCCAACTTTCCCGTTTGACGGGCAGCGTTTCTCAAGGCATAAACGGTTTCTTTCCACCCCCAAATCGGTGCAGAACAACTCCTACCACCTGCCCTGCAGCCCCGGGACTGGAAACGCAGCCAAACACACGATCCTTACCTTCAAAACTGGCTGTTGAATGCTGGCAGCAGGCTTGAAGCATCAGCCCCCTGAGCACGGTGCTTTTCCCAACAGCAGGGTCCAAGGCGTTCAAACCAGATCACAGAGCTCCCAGATCCCATCCCATGGAGCTGCTCCAGCCTGGATCCATTGGATGATAGTTTCTGCCCCAACGCAGGGCATCAAATCTTCACCCACACCACAGCACAGTGGTTCTCCGATGGAGATGCGCCCCAGCAGCCGCACACGCTCTTCCCCAGCTAAAGCGAGTCTGTTGCAGCCACTCCTCCGAGGAGGGACTAAAGCGCAATCGCAGCTGTAAAACTCAAGGTAAAGTTAAACCCGTGCTGCATACACCGGGGCGCCCATGGGCGCTGAGCCTCGGTGAGGAACCCCAGTTCCCAGCGGGGCAAACCCCACAATCCCTGGGTTGCCAAAACACAAACCCTGGGTTGTAAAATCACCAACCCCTGAGGTGCAAACACCGAGCCCCAGGGCGCCAAATCCTACACCCCGAGGCTCAAAAATCCCAAATCTTTGGGGGAAAATCCCCCAAATTCTGGGGGATAAACGCCAAGCCCCCTGGGAGCAAAACCCCAAGGATGCTGGAGAGCATCTCCTCTGCATCACCCAGGGCAGGGGGAGTCGGTCCAGGGAATGGGGTCTGTCGGCAGCAGGGAAGGAATGGGGGGAGCTCTGACCTGGGAAGGAGGAGATGCAGTGTTTGGGGAAGGGGCTTTCTTCGGACGGGGGGATACAGGACCTGCCTGGGGTGAGCTCACTGATAAGGGGGTCCTACCGGGACCTGCGAGGGATAGAGAGGGGGATGCTGGGGAAGGGGGGACCAGGGAAGGAGATGATGGGGAGAAGGATGCCAGGGAAGAGGATGCGAGGAAAGGAGATAACGGGGACGGGGGTACCGGCGGCAGCGGCACTTACCGGCAGCCGGAGCGGGCAGCGAGAGGAGCCGTCCCTCCCACCTCTTCTATTCTATTCTCTTCCCTTCCCCGCCCCGGCCCGCCCCGCCCGGCCGGTCCCGCTCCATCCCTGCTCCAGCCGCAATTCCCCCTGGAGACGCTGGTTTTAGTGCGTTCAAACCAGCGCTTCCCACCGCGCAGCGGCTGCACGGGGTCCGATCGGCTCCCGGCTGCTGGAACAAGCGGGCGCTGTATCCATGAGCTAAATCAAGCCGCTAAATAAGCCCTGGCTTTAAAAGGAGCCTGTGAGTGGTAGCGCTGGGGCAGGGTTACTTGCACATCCCCTGGGGGAGGCTGAGCAGCACATGGGCACGGTATAAGAGGTGAGGTTCTTAGGTTTTATACGTAAGAAAAGGTATAAAATCTGGCTGCGGTGCTTGGGCGGGTGTCACACGTGATGCTTGGAGCATGTGAACTCCATCCATAGCTCCTATTCCAAAGCAGCCTCAAATCTCACTTGAATACATCTGCCCTATGCGCTGGGCTGCGCCCCCAAAGCATGAGCAGCAGCTCAGGGAGGGGATTCTGCTCTCTGCAGTGCTCTGAGGAGACCCCCCCTGCAGTCCTGATCCAGCTCTGGGGCAACAGCACAAGAGGAACGTGGAGCTGTGGGAGTGAGTTCAGAGGAGGCCACGGAGATGCTGCGAGGGCTGGAGCAGCTCTGCTCTGGAGC
>WYDI02036705.1:0-15115 GCA_009867235.2 Psittacus erithacus | reverse complement strand
CATCCCTCCGGGAGCCGAGGGAGGAGGTGGGGGGGCAGTGAGTGGGCTGTGTGGCAGGCCTAAACCACGACAATAATATATTCTTCAACTACGGAGAATAAATGCAGTGTGTCTACAGTTGTTCTTTATAAAAAAAAAACTGGCCAGATGCTAAAAAAATATGGACAAGATAAGTTGTGGGTTTGGATAATTGCAAATAAAAACTAATGTTGATTAATCTTCCAGCCTTAATATATTTACATCTGCTAGGAAAAAAGGGAGAGACAAAACCACCTTCATATTATTACTAAAGCTGATTAAAAACCTGGAGCTGACTCAAGGAAAGAAATATATCCATTTTTTATTACAGATTACTAGGAGAGAAATTTTAATCTCTAAAGATTTAACATAACAAGTTGAAAAGAGAACAAGAAATATAAAGGCTGGCTTTCTCCCATAAGAAGAATTTCCTAATTTATGCAAGCTATTGTCTATTAACTGTGTAGTTAGACTTCCACTCTTACAAATAAAATTGCTTCTAATATCTTATGTGTTTCAGAGGGACAGAAATAACACAATAACATAGTAATACCTGGCATATGTATACTAAAAATGATGAGAAACTTTAAATCACTAATAGTCATTTCCTTTAGTGGATCAGTGGAACTTCTATGTAAGCAAACAGCTAATGGTTAAATGTACTAAAAATTACCTGTAAAGAGGATTATTCTTTTTTTATTCCTCTGGTAAGGATAGCTTCCTCCTAGAACTTCCTTGCATGTACAGTCAGTTTTTAACCATTAAAAGGAACAAATAAGCATGTTTACCTCTTTTCTGGGAGGATATCATAGAGGAAACGTTACTGGGTTGTTGTCTGTATCTTGGGTTTAAGTCCTTCATGCTTAATTGCAAGCATTCTATAAAAACTTAAGGGACAAGAAAACTTGATCGGTCCTGCTTTTTGACTGCAAATTAAGAGGTGGCTTTCCACACCACAGGACAACATTGATTATTGAAAAGAACAGCTATATTATTGGAAAACATTAAAAAATTGGTGTCTGCAATTTTCCTTTCACTTTATTCCATAACTAAACCCACAAAAACCTCCCTGTCCTTTCACAGAATCAGCTAATCAAATAAAGACAGTAAAAAAACCCCTCATTGTTTTCACTGTTCACAATTACACAGTTACATGGCTGTAACATTTGAAAAGAAAAATAAGAATCCAGCAAGCATATAAAACTTTTATATTTGAAGCAGCTGGCTGAAAAGACGGGAGGCTCAACCCCATGGTAAATACAATCAAATAAATATGTGCAAGGACACACTTAATTTTCCCAGTTTGGGCTATATGCTTGTATTATTAAAGCAAAATAATTGCTAACAAAAATGACGTTTTTCAAAATTGAATACCATTCGTGGTGACCACTCGTGCTCTACATATCTCAGAAGTTCAGTGGGCACTCTGTCTTTCTAGGTACAGGAAGTAAAGAAGTATCTCTTCTTTCTTTAAGTACAAGTCTTTAATAATACACAGTTCTGTAGCTTAATTAGAAATTATTAAACTTTCAGTATTTTTAATAAGAACTAAGTAAGAACCAGTTTTGCTACCAACTATCCTTAGCAGCAACATTTCACAGCATGCAAAGTGAAAAGGTTAACCTGTCAGGCAGTAATACATAAAATACTAATGAAAATATGAGTAAGAAAAATCGTCTTGAGGTGAAAGCATTCTTCTAGAAAACCAAAGCGGTAAAAAGAATCATCCTGTCAGTATGAACCACACATTCTTCAGCTGTAAGTGAAAGCATAGTTTTCAGAAATCTGTTTACTACATTAAAGATAAAAAAATCAAATAAAATTCAGGCGTTAGTCTGTTCAGTAGTCAGCTATTTTGTCATAATAATTATAATCAGAGTATTAACATCACAATTTAAAAAACACATTCTAGACCAGAATGTTAACTCATTTGTTAGTTTAAGGCATGCTATACTTTGATTCTATAAATACATCCAGCTGTAGAACAGTTACTTTTCTGGTTTCAGCATTATGTATAATCAGCTACTTGACTAATGGCTCGCTGCAGACCGCTACACAGGAGTTAGAAAACTACACTGATTTCCCTTTGAGAACTTTTCATATATCCATGGCATTTCCCTGGGCAACTTCATAAAATGGTGGAAAAACTATTCCACAGAGCTGTATCAAGAAAATAACACAGCACTATAAGTTTTCTCCAGGCACGAAATTTTTAATGGGTTATGTGAAATAACACAGAAACAACTCCTGTCCGCAGAAGAAATTGAAAATATTTTTATTTCAAGGACAACCAACTATATGTTTAAAATTTCTGGTCCTGAAAGCTGCATTAGGCCCTCCACAGAGACTGCTGAATCTTGCTAGAATTTAAGTTTTCAAACTACCAGCTCCTCAGTGAGACAGGTTTTGCAAGTCGTTCATACACCTCACTCATAACATCTCAAAGATGGATGTGAAAGAGATGAGTGGGAAAGATGGGTGTGAAAGATTGGTATGACGAGCTGAGATTAGACTCCACTGTCTATTGTCTCAAGGTTTGCTGACAGATGTGCAGTTGAAGAGCTGGCTGCAAGACCACCTGGATGCGTGTGATCAACCAAGAAGGTGCAGTACGTTACATTAAGAACAGAGATACTTCCCCTAAGACAAAATAAAAGGGGACAGAGGTAATCACTGACCAATGAAGATGCAGAATACTGACCATCGAAACATTGCTGGACCCATTGTGGTGACTATCACCCTGCTCTATCTGTTTCAAATAATAATAAACAAATTGACCAATTGTAGCAGTTGACCTCATTTGCATTTTAATTTCACTCTGGGTATCATGAAAAAATATTTCCCACACTGGGTTTTATCCAGTCAGACTTTGACAAGTGGTCACAAGGAATACACTGATTTCTTTTTATCTTTTCTGCTGTGATACTTATAATGGGATTAGGAATCTTTATACTTCAAAACAAAAAATTTATTTCAGTTTTAGGAACTAATAATGTGTACTCCCTGCTTAAATGACTTCTCTGTGACACATTCTGCATATTGGTCCTTTACTACCAGTTAATCACCTCTGTTAAAACACAGATCCCTCACTGCCAGCAAGAGAATCCTGCTATTTACAGAAGAATGTTATCTGATAACTTGTTTCCCCATACCTATACTGCACATTCACCAGCACTGGCACTAAACATGGTCTTCCAAAGTATCTTTTAAGCAAATCAGTGCGACACCACATGGATAAAAAGGCTAGAAGGTATGCAGAAAAATGTCTGGACAGCTGGACTCCAAGGACTGTTATCACCAATATGAGTGCCAGGTGGCAAACAGCTAGTAATGGCATCCCTCAGAGATCAATACTAACACAAATACCATGTAAAATCGCTATTAATGGCCTATATAATGAGGCAGAGCACACTCTCATCAAGTTGGCAGATGATAACAGAAGGGCAGGGGGCGGCCACGAACAATCCAGAGGATAAGTCAGTTGAGAATGATTGTAACAGGCTGGAGAAACGAATTCACAAAACCCTCAAAGTGCAAGAAAAGCAGATATATAGTGCTATAGCTAGGACAGAATAACCCCATGTCAGTACATGGCCAGCATAAAGAGCAGTTTTGCAGAAATTGGTTGGGAGTGCCAGTCAGCAGAGAATTGCGCATGAATAAGCAGTGTACCCTAGTGGCAATACTTGGTTTAATTAGCAAGAGTGCACCCAGCAGGTTGAGAGAAATCGTAGAATAGGTTTGAGTTGGAAGAGACCTTTAAAGGTCATCTAGTCCACTCTGCTCTCTGTGCAGTGAGCAGAGATCCCTTCCACTAGATCAGGTTGCTCAGAACCCCATCCAACTTGACCTTGAAGTAACATTCCTTCCTCAGAGCAGGAGGGAACAAGAGGAAAGCCAGCTTCTTGTAGAATGTGCTTAGCCAGAGAAGAGGACACAGTGAAACCAAATTGCAGCGCAGGAATTCTGTTGTAACTTACTGAAATATATTTTTAACACCAGCTCCACTTAAAAGTGCGTATGTGGGAAGGAAATTTCCCTGAAAAGACTTGTAACCAACTTCTCGGTGCTATGTCCAAAAAGTTATCCACTCATGTAAATCCATAGGAAAAATATACAAATAAACTTCAAACAATAGCAAAGATGTAAAAGCTACTCCTCCCTCAACTGCCACACAACAATTTCCCTAATGGCGACATTCAGAAGTGATACCAAACCAGCACAGAAAACAACTGGAAGAAGTAATGTGCATTTCACTTAGATAATCAGCAGTTGATACCTAGCAAACAAAGTGTTTAATTTAGTTCTAAATTCTGTAAGAGCAAGTTCCAGTTTGCAAATGGAGCCATTTGTAAGGAATTATTACCATTTGGTAGTTCTGGCATTTCCTCTACTGTCTGAGTTTCCTCTCCATTTTGTAATTCACCTAAATAAGAAAGAACAAACAAAAGTGACCTTTCAGGCAGAGAAAAGATGTGACTTGTCTTTAAGGAAGTGTTTTATTCTGCCAGCATAATAAGCTACCAGAAAAATGACAGCTTTTAGCAAAATGTCACTGTGCTGTTGCAGTTGTTCCACTACTGTAATGAATAATAGGCAGCTATGTAGGACTGCGGTAGTTCACCCTGCGCCAGGGTCATTGACCACTTATCACTGTGGGGGTCATTTTGAATAATGATAGTAGAAAACGTGGATGTAGCTGGAAAAATAAATATTTGTCATTTCCTGAGCAGGGAAAAAAATAGAAGTGCTATAAAAACAGTTTGCCTGGGAGAATTTAAATGATCTATTTTATGTCTGCTTTTGATTCCACATTCATCAATCTGAAATTCAATACGCATAGGGTATGAGGTAAAGGTACCTGAAATTGTGAAATAAACTTATATTTACTTGTACATAGCATATAATCAAAATGCATTAACCAGCACTGTTTTGCTTTAAATCTGCTTGATATTTCCTTCATTTAAAACAGTTCTATATTCATTAGATGATTAATCACCTGAGGAAATATACACTTTGTTTCATGAAAAATACGTTATTAGTCGGTAAGGCATAGCTTTGCCAGAGAAACAAGGCAGACATTTGTTTTATTTTACAAATAACTAATTTTTCTCACTCACTTCTCACAATGATGTTACTACTGTCACTGCTGATATCAGGAATCCTTAGATAAATTCAGTATACAGACAAAAAAAATGCAGCAGTGGCAAGAACAGCTGATGTTTATTACAGCCCATAAAGAAAATGCTTTTCAAAGATTTTCAGGTGTTCTATAGTTGGGAAGACATCTCCAGAGAGAGGAATACACTAAAAATAGCATAGGAAATGTTAAAAACCATTTTTCTTGATTTTCTGTGAAATTGCTTTTTTCACTTTCTTCTGGGCCACTGAAAACTTGCAACACAGTAAATGAAATGTGTTTTCTACTGAGTGAAGTGAGCTAGCCACTTGGTTTTAATTTGATCCAATACTCAGTCACATCAACAACATGAAATTTAAAATGTAATCACAAAAAAGTGTATTTTTTTCTCCATTCCTGCTTTCCCTTAAATATATCAAGAACAAGCAAGAATGTTTTCATTTGAAGGAAAATAATTACAAAATCATACATTATAGTTGGAGATGATATATTCCAGAAGAAAAAGAGAATAGGAGGTTCTCAGTATAAAGTCCAGCTCATGCTTTCCCCCAGAGTTTTTTTTACTCTATCCAGAATTTAAAAAAAGAAATCACGTAGAGACTCTTCTCCCATTCTTATATTAAATATTATAATTTCTATTTTAAATATTCCGCATTGTGATGTTGTTGAGGAGTAAATTGCAAAACCATATGCACCAATCTCCCCAAAACAATAATGTAAATGCTTGCTTGTTCATTCACTTAGGAAACAAATATTATCCCATATGTCTCAAGATCAAAAGGAACTCATAAACAAAAACTGATAAAATATATTAAATTGTCAATAAAGTCAATAAATATTTTCCACTGTGGAGGTAGGTATCACCAGGCTATTATTATTGTTATTATAATTTAATAAGCAATAATTTATCTATAAAAACACAGTGGTGGCAGCATTGTCACTTCTTTCATTGAATCTGTTTTAAGAACAATTCTTCGATAATTCTTAAGTCCACAGTCACCTTAAAGATAATTTCACAAATCAGTGACAACTTCTTATTTCCAAACAGCTGAAGTGAGGGTGAGTGGAAAGTAATCACAGACTACAGCCATGTCCATCTTCATTTTGCATGAAAACCAACGCGTTTTCTGATCCCCTGATCCAACTACAGAGAGTCAAATCCAAAAAAATCTACTCCAGAATGGTGAGTACATGCTTTCTTTCAGATGTGGAGCAGATGGTGCATTCCAATTTTGGATCTGGATGTCTAGGCCGAATAAATAAGGACAAACTGTTTCCCCTTTGGTGCAATAAATCAGTGGATAAAGTATTCAGAGACCTTTAATCCATATCTTCCACAATAGCATTTTATTAGCCCCAAATTCCCCTGAGATGAGGAACAGAGAGACATTCAAATTCTCTCAACTTTTTTCTTCCTAGCATCATTCAGTGTTATCAAGGCACCCCTTACGACACAGAGCACACATCAGTAACTGTTAATATGGGGTTATAACTACAGCCTAGCTTCTCACATAGCTTATCTGGAAAGCATAACCGAGATGTTACACTGGCTCGTCTGTAACTGACAGGGTACTTTTTTAAGGAGGGGAAAGCCAAATGAGGCATGAGGACTCGCAAAGAAAAAGTTCTCTAGCTGATGATGATCACTTATCTCAACAGTATGATATCAGACAACTCCTGAGGCCGCAAAAGTATCATGAGAGCAAATGAGCGAAAAGAATTAGCACCTGGGGGTGAGCATAATCTACCACGTACCATGCCAAATTTCATGACACATAATGCCTAGTAACAAAGGGTATATTCTTTACCAAATCTCTAAGATCAAGTACATGTGGTTATTTTACTGGCTTGGCCCGTGCTAGCAAACAAGATCCCGCCCCGCCTCAGGGAGACAAGGGAGAAAATGTAAGAAACAGGGAGAACATAGAATCATGGAATGGTTTGGTTTGGAAAGGCTCTTAAAGAACATCTAGTTCCAACCCTCCTGACATGAGCAGGAATACCACACACTAGACCATATCACCCAAGACTGTCCAGCCTGGCCTTGAACACTGCCAGGTTGCAGCATTCAATACTGCCTTGGGCAACCTATGCCAGTGCCTCACCAACCTCACAGTAAAGAACTTCTTCCTTATACCTAACCTAAACTTTCCCTGTTTAAATTTGAGCCCATTACCCCTTGTCCTATCACTACAGTTCCTAATGAAGAGATAACTTACCAAGTTCTGCCACTGATGAAACAGACTTGGAAAAAAATAATTGATTGTCAATTAAATAATATTTAATTACAGATTCTGGTACTGGGAAACAAAAACAAAGTAAAAATAACAAAAATTTCTACACTTAGGGAAAGCACCTTTTTTCTCATTTTCACCGCCTCAACATCGTTTCCATGCTCAACGTTATCCCAGATGACTCTTCTCCCCCTCTTGTTATGGCCACAGGTTATACTCAGTCCCTTCAGTGAGGCAAAGAACATTTATGGAATGCATGGTCAAGCCATAAGGGTTTCTCTGCCACTATTTGTTTCTCATTTTTCCCAAAATCTGGTTGAGATCATTTTGGGTATGCACCTGTTGTGGTGTGCCTTCTTCCATGGACTGCAGTCCCTTCAGGGATACACTCATTCTGACATGGGTTTACCCACAGTACCTTCATGGGGACTGTCTGCTCTGCTATGGAGCACCTCCTCCTTTGAACATGGCGTTCCCTCTGTTGTTCCTCACTCTTTTTGTCCCCTCCTCTTTTACCTCTGGCATTTTTTGTCCTTTCTTAACTACATTTTCACTTAACTGATGGGCTCAGCTGTGTCATATAGCTGGTCTGGTGAGAAGCCAGCTGGAAAAAACTCTGTCCAGCATGGAGGAGCTCCTGACCTCCTCCTGCAAAGGCCAGCCCTGAAGCTCCCCCACTACCAAACCCTCATCACAGATACCCAGTTTAGTTATCAACTAGCTTTGGTGAAGCTGTAAATACCCTGCTGCTGAATGGCAGATTGCAAGGCATTTTTTGAGATGTCATACTGAACAAATTGAGAGGCTATCACATTTTTGACTTCAGCAGTTCTGTTGCTGAAACTGTTTCATTTTGCAGGGATTAAATTGCTTTTTATTATCATATAGGAAAGAACTTGATTCCATAGAAGTGTGGTTAATTTACCTTCGCAATAATAAATTACAGGCACACAAAGGAGTAAGCTTGTTATTATTCCGAAGTAAGTTAAGTTATTATTCCAAAGATAATTCACTTCCCATGCCTACACCATGTATTTTACATTGAAAAGCACAAACTGAAGAGTGTAAGTGAACACTGAAGACCTTACATAGAGATAGCCAAACTGACGTTAAGTATGCTGTATCATGACGCGGAAGCATCAGGGCCAGGTAGTGCACGTCTTCCCAGAATATAATTTACCCATTTCTAGAGTAAACTAACCTGCACAGAGTTTCATGTTACAACTGCTAGACTGCTAACAGAAAGCATCAAAAAATCGTAGAATCATAGAATAGTTAGGATTGGAAAGTACCTTAATATCATCTAGTTCCAACCCCCCCACCATGGGCAGGGACCACTCACACTAAACCATGTCACCCAAACCATATCTTTCTATTTGACTGAATATCAAACCCCAATAGATAAATCATATTAAAGGAAGAATGAAACCTGCAGCGTTTGTCTGACCTTCAATGGCCTGAGGAGGTTAAGAAATTCCCAAGATTAGGAAGTTCACAAAATACAAAACAGAGGACTGATTTTTATAGACCAAATGTTACATAGGCCTGTAAAACTGCAGCTCTTAAACTAAGCATGAAAGAGGAAAAAATCCCAAAAAAAACCAAACTTCAAATACAATTTTAGATACTTCTTTGAAAATCTGGCTTAAAAAGGGAGGAAAGTCTACAGTCTTCCTCTCTCCTGTGAATTTTAATGGCTTAAGATCATTTCAAGTCTGTGGAAAAAAAGCCTCACTGTGCTCCTTGTCAAATAAAATATTCTTTCATTTTTTTCCTCATTATTTCTTCACAACGTTGAAAGTCTTAATAATAGAAAATGAAGAAATTAAAGTTGTAATTCAAACAGTGAACTCCAGAATTCCCTGTTGCTTTCAAACTGTATAAAGTAGAAACTTCATGCTTAATACTCAACAACACATATAAGCCATTTATTTGCATGTTATTTAGTTGCTAAAGCTACAGCTTTTATTTCTATTTGCAGATTGGCCTGATTCTTGATTTATACTGGCATATATAAGGAATGCTGCCCTGACGTTCTGGATGGCTAATGAAGTTGATTAAAACACTTGAGCACCCTTTTTTTTTAACATTGCTCTTTCTAAATCCAGCCTCAAGATACTGAGCAGGCAGATATGCTCTGAAGCTTGCATTACTAAAATCTGCCTCTCAGTTAAGATGCATTGTAAGAACAATTAGTATCAAGTGTTGTATCTGCTGGAATGTGTAGCCGCTGTGTACAAAACAGACTCACTTTTTTTTACTCTTATTTTTAGAATATTCTAGTTCCAATGCCATGGCATCTCTGTAAAAATACAAAGCAACAGCTTGAAGTTGCTGAAGCAGCAACAGAAAACCAAAACTCAAACTTCCAATGGCCATTTGATTGTGGAATAGCATATGTAAATAAATTACATCTATAAAGTACAGTGATATGTACATAGTGACAAATATATTAAAACACATTAGCAATGCTTTACATTATTACTATAAGCCAAAGGAAAAAATACGGATTTTTCTTCATGATTAGAAATACAGCAACTACATTGCTTTGAATTTAAGTATTTTATCCTAGTAGATCCATTTACCTAGTCATTAGGCTGATAGAGACTAGACTAACACAGACTGTGCAAATAACTGATTTTCAGTTACATACACAGACCTATCATTTGCGTATGACTGCTATTTTCAAAACCTTCATACTGTGGACTAACACCATGCAACATGCCGTGACATTGCAGCAGTTCCTTCTGGCAATATTTTCTGGCTTTCATTTTTTTCCTTGCTTTGTTTTCACAAAAGTTTAAACAATATACTTTTACTCTGATGCAACGTAGCTGCTGGAAGCAAGACCATGTAGCCATCAATTTGTATTTCATAGATCAATACTACTCAGAAGTTTAAAAACTACATTCATAAGAGTCAAAGCCTCTTACATTCTTCTGTAAACAAGAAATTTTAACAAACATGATTCCTTCCTACTTTGGTTTACTATTTTTCAACTTTTTAATACTTAATGCATTAAATATCAAAGGGTTTACTATAGACGATAATGGAGTAAAATTAAAACATAACTGCAGTTCTGCATGTTGATCTCATATATGATGGGATGAAGAAGCTGATAGTATTTTTATGAAGTTCTTAACCATACTTTATACACTTTCTCATCTGTCTCCAAAAACATTTGTTTTCTTGGACTTCAGGAAGCTGTTCTATGAAGCCAGCAATAGGGAGAATGGCTGACTTTATATAAATCAAAGTGGTTTAATTTTAAACTAATTAGAACCCAAATATATTTAGCCTTCTTGTAATACCAACACCCTTATGACAGGCTCACTGAGAACACTTATAATAAACTACATTCCCTAAAACTGCAAAATTCCACCTCATTAAAGTCTCACTCTGCCTGCTGCAGTGTGCAGCAGACTTCTGTTCTTTTGGGAGCAGTAATTTCTACTGCTTTTTGGTTTGTGGTTTGGTTTTTTTTTCTTCCTCACATATTGTGATATAACAGCATCTATTCTTCACAGGTAAGCTTCATGAAAAAGGAAATAAAATATAAAAATCCAACAGTGTCTGGTTTGTACGTTATACAAATCTGACCTTTCAAACTACATTCTAAGATTACCATGCTCAAAGGTGTGAAAAGGTTTTACCTTCTAAATTTTGCTTTTATTTATTTGGTCAAAAAGGTTACTCTAAATAAATTTTCCCTTGAACACTCTGTCATAAAGAAAGAAAAAGCGGTGTTTGGTATCTGCCACTACACTTTAACTCCTTCCCCGTAATCTTAACTACGCAGGTTAAGAGGATCCTCAGGAAAGGGTCTGCTCTGCATCAAGACATCTACGTTTGCGCATCCTATCAAAATTTTGTATTGGTAAATACCACTATCTATGGTTCTTGGGCTAGTGGGGCAAAATGACTTCATACTACTTGAAGATATTTGCTCCTTTGTACTAAATTTATGTAAGGACATTTACATTAGAAGATTATATATGTAAATTTATAAACAGTTTGTCCTATATACTCCCACTAGTGGTGTACCAGATAATGGGGTTGAAAATTTTGTTTATAGTGCATATATTACGAACAAACTCCTATATCCCTTTAATACTGTTTTTGGCAATAAAGAATTTTGCATGCTATGTGCAGTGGTGGCCAAAATGAGACATAGTAAACGTGATCAATTTTAAGGGACTACTGATGCATTTTAAGAAGATTCTTATTAAGATGATATTATGTATTTCAGCTTGTTGTTAAGTTATTTGACGTATCAGTGCCACATCAAATACTGCTGATTAATAATGGACACTCACTGTATGATAGATGGTACTGAGAGGAAAGATGTTTTTGTATGCTTTTAACCTGTCTTCAGATTTATGCTTCTTTTTTCTGCTTTAGATCAAATCTATAGTTTTTATAAGGCAAGTTAGAATAAAATGCCATTAGAATAGCTCATCTGAATGCAAATGAGGTTTATTTTTTTTTTATAACTATACCTCTCCGGGCTTATCTTTTTATTACGCTTGCAGAAAGGACAGCCTGTTTAGAGCCAGGGGCTAATTCAGAAATGACTTGATAATCCATTGAAAATACGGCATTTTTAGAATATATTCTCTGCTCAAAGCTCCAGTGGCTAAGGATGAATCAGAAATTGTACAAGTCAGTCAGCTTAGGATTTGTTGTTTACATAAAGACTGATGAGAATTTATGTACACTTTATTATCTGAAACAAAGATCTATGTCACACTACTGTTGTACGTCAGAAAAAATATGGCAACAAAGTATGAAATAAAATTGGCATTTTGATTACTAGATTTTGTTTGTCTGGCTTGTTTTTAATCATTTCATTTCTACCCTAGCGTCATGGTTTAAGCCTAGCCACGAAGTCTCTCACTCACTTTCCCCCTTCCTCCCTTAGCTCCGGGAGGGGTGGGGAGGAGAATCGAAAGAATACAACTCCCACAGGTTGAGATAAGAACAGTTCAGTAAATAAGGTGTAACACAAACCACTACTGCTACCACCAATAATAAAAATGACAAGGGAAATAAGAAGAGAAGAAAATACAATGGCTCGCCACCGACCGGTACCCAGCCCACCACCTGCAGTGATCTCGCCCTTCCAGGTAACTGTCCCCAGTTACAACTTGGGCATGACGTGCTGCGGTATAGCATACCTCTTTGGCTAGTTCGGCTCAGGTGTCCTGAATCTGCTTCCTCCTGGCTTCCCCTCTTCCCTGGCAGAGCATGAGGTTCAGAAACTCCTTGGTCAGACCAAACATTCTAAGCAGTAGGTAAAAATATCGGTGTTATCAGCGCTGTTCCCAGGTGGTAAGTCAAAAACACAGCGCTGCACCAGCTACTAAGAAGGAAGAAAAATGACTGCTACTGGTGAACCCAGGATACCTAGTATCTGTGATGCATTATTAATGGTTGGGTTTCCTAAGGGTCATATAATACCTATGTAGGTTCTCTGAAGACCTAAACCAATATATCCAAAGCACAGACTTTTTTTGCCCCACCTTCTATCTATCTGCCCTGTTTTGATTAGGAGACTGTACTTACTTCCTCCCCATGGCTGATCTTTCCCTTTGCAGGTACAATTTTCACTACTACACTATTCGTTTTTATGGCTGGAGACCTAGAATGAATTCTCACTCAGACAGCTTATGTCCCAACCTATACCCAAGATATTTTCATGTAGTGCAAGACCGATTCTGGCTTTCAGGAAAATTCTTTTTTACTTATTTGAACATCTGGAAGGGGTCTCAGAGAAGACATTAAACCCTCTATATCAGCGGACAATTTGCTGAAGATAAATTATTTCTTCCTAACCCCTTATTGTCTTCATATTCTCTGGTGTCTCCTGAGAGAGCACTGCTAGCAACATGAGTATATGCATTTAGCAAACTTACAATTATCTGAATATATACATTTAGCAAATTACACCATCCTTAGGACACTCAACTGAAGCAGTATTTATCAGTTATTTTTAAGATATTATAACAGAAGACTTACTTTGCTAAGGAAAAGTGTTTCCAGTCACAATTAAGACCTCCATTATCCCTATTAAATAGCATTGCTTTCCTATTATATGGTTAAAACTGTTAAAATGAATCAAGCACACATTTATTGCTGTCATTGCCACATATGAATTGTGCTATGCTGCAAATTATCAGTATAAAATTAGAAGCAAAACACGATATTAAAAAAATTTACATTCTTTTTCCCTGACCTTCAAATATTAATGATACTCTTCACCTCTGATATTGTTCCCCCCCCCAGTTTGTCAGAGGTAAATATTTGCTACTACTTCTACTACTACTATTTGCTGCTACATCCAGTTCAAAAACAAGTACCTTTTTTTTCCATTAATCTTCACAACGTACAACTCTTCCCATTACTCAGACTTATTCATTTATAGGTTTTATTTGTATTTTTTCAGGTGTAGGAAAGACGAAATATATATCAGACTTAACACAGCAACTTTGCTTTGGGATTTTGGTTTCCTTTCTGGATGGCATCCATGAACAATATGGTTGACACCAAGTTCCTTACTTCTCTCACACAAAACACCATCACCAGTTTCCCAAACTGAACTTTTTAAAAGATAGGCATATTGGACCACATGTCAGGATAATTATTAATTACATGTATACCAATAGCAATAGCTTCACTGAAGGGGAAAATTAAATGAGACTAACTAACCAATAGTTTAACAAAAAGTGAACATTAACGTATTGGTGTATCAATTTAAGTGTCAAGTGTCCGTAGCGGCTTTCAAGGTTGAGAATGGATTTTAGTATCACCTTAGGGACAGATTTTAGTTGTGCCCTGTAACAGTGCTGTTCAAGTCATTATATGACTGAAGTATTACTATTTCTGCAACAACCTGGATATAAAACTTGACCCTAGCCTGAACTGCGTTACTGCAGGGAGTCCAGGAGAAAAGTGTTTTACACGTTCAACAAAATTAAATATATTTTCCATGCCTGAGGGCAACTTGAAACAAATTCTAGACCAAGATTATTTTACAAATACTGCACTGGTATAATCTATGTTAGTATCTTCAAAACAAGGAGACTATGAGAAAGAGGAAGTTAAATCATGTGTCCCAAGACATCAAGAACCACAGGTTCAATAAGACAGGAGAAAACAAATGAAAAAAATAGGAAGAAAGCATGAAGTAAACTGACATATGCACTTTTTGCATACTTGAGTTATGCCTGGTTATGCCCCCATGAATCCATATGCAGACACTGTTACTCTGTGAGAAAATCCCATGGTAAAAAAATCTTGAGGAGTTCTTCCCACTCAAGTAAATCAGTAAATCTAAACTTCTGAAAAAATGAGACAAAGATAAATCTCACGAGGCCCAATGGCTTCATCTGTCATATAGTGACAATAGTGCTGATAAACAAGAGTTCTTAATCAATATTTACTTCTGGTCTTTATATTTTAAAATTCAGCTGCAAGCATCATATTCATAATTCAATGTTACTGAAACCTCATCCAATATTCTCACCTGTTGTGGTTTAAGCTTAGTCGTAAATTAGAAAATCATGTAGCCTGCTTATTCCCCACCACAACCTGTCCTTCCACCACCCTCACTACCCCGACTCCCAAAGGGATGGGGAGGACAATCTAAAGAATGTAACTCCCATGGGTTGAGATAAAAACAGTCCAGTAACTAAGGTATAACACAAACCACTGCTGCTACCAC
>WYDI02036702.1:0-11194 GCA_009867235.2 Psittacus erithacus | reverse complement strand
GAAAGTTAGAAACACAGCGCTGCACCAGCCACTAAGAAGGAGAAAAAATGACTGCTACTGCTGAACCCATGACACTTCCTTAAGGGGGGACTGTACCAGAAGGTACTTGTGGATGCTTTGCAAGTCCTTACCTGTGGGTTGAAGTATAATTGCATGGGTAATGCGATCCCTAATGAACAGTCAACCACTTTGAACTTTCCACAAACTACGACAACACTTAATCTAGTTCAGCAGTATTTATCAAAGTTTCCTATGCAAACCCAGCCTTCTTCGAAACATAGAACAGCGAATTAAATTTCTTTTTTTTTGGGAACTATTTAAAAAAATGATCATAGTATTTGGGGGGTTTAGATATGTAGCTATATTCCTGTTAGCTCAGGGAGGTGGACATTGATTGCCTACGACAATCATTTGTCACTTCTTGACTAGTCAAACTTCTTGACTATGTGACATGTGAGTCTGTTTAGAAATCTAAAGCATACAGTTTTTTTTGTGATTTCTACAGATTTCTTTTCTGTACATCACTTTTCTGTCTTTTTCATAACCTAACCTTCTTTTTTTCTCTTTTACCTCATCCCAACCCACTGCACCCAGGATCTAGATACAGTTAGTGACATAACTAAAATGACTGAAAAGCTACAGACTACTGCTGTATGCAATTTGATGTGTCTGACAACCGAAATAATTATCTGGCTATTTACAAGTACTGTTCTGTTTCTGTACTAATGTTTGCAGCTTAATGGAAAAAAACCTGAAGAAATAATTAGCAGATGACAGAACTCTAAGGCATTTCTCGGGAGTGATTGGAAAGAGTTTTATTGATTTAGAACAAAAAATAAAAAACCTGAAGACAGGGTTGGTATGTTATCTAGGCTTTTGAACATGTGTTCCAGACTTTACTAGATTTCATTGTGGCAGATAGTGGATTAAAAAGTGTTATAAATTCTGCATTTCACTAAAATCTTCAGTTTGAGAGGTTAGGTCAGTAAGGACTCATTTTATCAATTGCAATATCTACAGTCCCCTAGATACTATAGGTGTTGTAGCTGAAGTGCTTTGAGGCACTGCCTATGGCTAGTTGAGTGGCATTCTGCATACGGTATGCATTTATTTCTCAGGAGAATATAGTAGTATTTTTCTGTTTTCTTTTGCTACTATACAAAACAGGCCAGAGAAAGATTGTTGAGCATTTCAATGATTACTTAAATTGCTGGTTTTGTAGCACGAAGTAATTAAAATTCATAGAATAGTATTCATAAAATAGACCATTTCATATTAAGACTGCAGAAATTATAGTACCTTATATTATTTCTGTGTTTATGAGTATATAGTGAAATGTTTCCTCTGTTAGGAGGCAAGATGGGGAATCAGTCTTTTGGCAATACGACCATATGTCTGCTGCTCAGCTTAGTGTATAATCTTCATGGCATGCTACTCTCTACTGTATTACATAGTTCTACAGTGTGATGGGTTGACCTTGGCTGGCCGCCAGGTGCTCTCCAAAGCCCCTTTTATTACTTCAACTGGACAGGAGGAGAGAAAACATAATGAAAGGCTCATGGGTCAAGATACGGTTGAGGGAAAGATCACTCACTAGTAATCATCAAAGAAAACCAGACTCATCTTGGGGAAATTGATTTGTTACCAATTAAATTATAGTAGGATAAGAAATAAACCCAAACCTTAAAATACCTTTTCCACACCCCTTCCTTCTTCCTGGTCTTAACTTCACTCCCCAGTTCTCTGTCTTCTCCACTTCAGCAGTACAGGGGGACAGGGAATGGGGGTTGTGGTTAGTTCATCACATGTTTTCTCTGCTGCTCCTCACACTCTTCTGCTTCAGTGTGGGGTTCCTCTCATGGGATACAGTCCTCCATGAACTTCTCCAATACGAGCCCCTTCCCAAGACTTTAGCTCTTCATGAACTGCTCCAGTGTGGGTCCCTTTCATGGGGTGCAGCCCTTCAGGAACAGACTGCTCCAGTGCTGGCTCTTCTCTCCATGGGGCCACAGCTCCTGCCAGGAGCCTGCTTCAGGCCAGGCTTCCCATGGGATCACAGACTCCTTTGGAAGTCCCCCTGCTCTGGCATGGGGTTCTCCATAGGCTGAAGGTGGAGATCTGCTCCTCCATTGCCCTCCATGAGCTGCAGGGGCACAGCTGCCTCACCATGGGCTGCACCATGAAGTGCAGAGGAATGTCTGCTCTGGTGCTGGAGCACCTCCTTCCCTCCTACTGCACTGGCCTTGTTGGCAGCAGAGCTGTTTCTCACACATATTGTCACTCCTCTCTTTGGCTGCAGTTGCTCCTGTACAGGGACTTTCTCCAGTTCTTAACTATGTTATCTCAGGGGCACTACCATCATCACTGGTTTGGCCTTGGCCAGTGGCAGGTCCATCCTGGAGCCAGCTGACATTGGCTCTACTGGACATGGGGGAAGCTTCTGACAGCTTCTCACAGAAGCCACCCCTGTAGCTCCCTGCTACCAAAGCCTTGCCATGTAAAAGTTCTGTTGGAATCTTGAGCACTTGATTTGATCCTGAAATGTATTTTCAACCTGGTGGTCAGTTCATTTTGTTTTGCCAATACAAAAATTACTGGCTACATCATTCTTATTCTTAAGATGTGCTGTGGGTTGAGAGGAATGTCTCAGTATGGAAAGATTTAAAGAGAGAATCCAAAATTTTATTGGTATTGTGATAACTTAGGAAATAAAAATTCATTTCTCCCTTTTCTTCAGCTGCAACAGTACTGCAAGGAAATGTGACATCGATAGAATATATTTGTCTTCTAGAATGCTTGATCTTTGCTTCAGACATCCAGTGTAGCATAATGAGCAACAATTTAACAGGAATTGGTCTCAAGCACTTTTATCACATGAAGATAAAGGATGTGCATGAGGAAATGATAATAATGCAAAATTATTTTTTTTTATTATTTATTATAGGAAGAAAATATATCTGCATATATTTACCTAGAAAAAAGAACTTGCTATGGAGAGATACCATCTTAAACAGGTCATTTGGATATAAGGCGTTAGAGACCAAAGAAATATTTTAAGTAGCAGTTGATTCTTAAATAACAGCTTAGATTTTTATTGAATTTATTTTTTTAATGAAATGTTCATGAATTTATGGTCTTAAACTGAGTTGTGTTAATTATGTGAAATTGAAAGGATCTTATCATGTGTCTCAATTTATTTACTCTTTAGCGTCCAAGAATAATGAGTGTGAACTCATAATCTTTTCACTCATCCCATCCTATAAAGGTCAAACTGATGCCTGCTTTTTCAGTTTCTGCTGCCAAATAGCTTATCATGCATTTGGATCTGAAATTGGGTTAAAGGTTTAGCATCAGACTTAGACGATGGTCTACCTTACTACTTAACGTTTCAGATTTCATTTAGGGCATGATTACACAGATGCCCCGAAGAATAATTTCTCCCACTCAACCTGCGCTGAAATGCAAAGGTCAAGTTCTCATTGTATGTGACAACAAAACTAGTCATTATTCTGTTTCTCAAATAGGATGAACAGATTTCAGTTACAAAAATGACGTAAGTAGATCTCAGAGAATATAACACTTTTCAAGGAGTTTAGTGAGTGTACTGTCTCTAAAACTGAAGAACACTGAATCCAGGAACTTAATAACATTTGATGAATTTAATAACCTTTAAAAACAAAGCTCTTCACATGGATGTTTTAAAAACTGATAGCACAAGGAATGCAACTGTTCAGCCTGCCACCTTGCCTGCCAAATCAGCTAGTGCTAACATGAAAAAATAGAAGTACTGAAAATTAATGACTACGAAAGATCAGATTCAGTCTCAAGGGACTTACAATGATCATCTAGTCCAGCTGCCTGACCACTTCAGGGCTGACCAAAAGCTAAAGCATCTTTTTAAGGTCATTGTCCAAATGCCTCTTAAACTGACAGGCTCAGGAGATGAGCCAGATCTCTAGGAAGCCTGTTCCACAGTTTGACCATCATCAGTAAAGAAGTGCTCCCTAATGTCCTGTCTAAGCCTTCCCTGGTGCAGCTTTAAACCATTCCTAAGTGTCTGCCTGGATCCCAGACAGAAGAGCTCAGCACCTCCCTCTCCCCTTCCGCTCCTCAGGAAGCTGTAGAGAGCAATGAGGTTGTCCCTCAGCCTCCTTGTCTCCCAAACTAGACAAGACCCAAGTCCCCAGCTGCTGCTCACAGCACATGCCCTCCAGCCCTTACAACAGCTTTACTGTCCCCCTCTGGAGGCATTCAAGGGCCTTCACATCCTTCTTGAATGGTGGGGCCCAGCACAGCACACAGTGCTCCAGGTGATGATATTTACCAGTTTATTAGAATTTTTTTATGAAGACAGAAAGACATGATTTCTCTTTGCAATAAGGGTGAGAGGACGCAGGATGTTCAAGTGTCTTTTCCAAACTTTTCTTAATTTGTATAGTGTGAAAACCTCTGACCAGAAAGGGCTGTGAATGATCTATGTCTAGACAGTGGATAGACTGTGACTTTAGAGGAGGATGAATTGAGCAGAAATGTGGCTTAAACTGTGACTCACCTTGCAGGCTATAGCTTGCTATGAGCAAAGCAACAGAGAAGAGAGGATGAAAGCAAGACCCAGCCTGGCTTTCCCTGTCACAGACTTATACAATTTGATTGTGGTCTGGAGATGACACTGACAGTTCTTAAAAAAAAACCATTTCATGTTCTTAAGACAATTTCAGTTGGTGTTTTGCAACCAGCAATGTGACCTGCTCTGCTTCTAACTTTATTGCTTAATATTTCCCACCAGAAAGAAAACTCTTCCTCTAAAGTTTCTTGTGCCCTAGTTCACATCAGTTGTTTGCAAAAACAAATGCCACAACTGAAAGAACTGTTTTGTTTAAGGCTGGTATTTTTTCTCCCCAGTCAAATCCTATTCAGGTCTGTCTGAGCTATCTGAAGTATTAAATTGCCAGAATTTTGTCTGAGAAGAAAGAAAAGGAAATGTGCTAAAATAACTACATGTATGAACTCAGCTGGGCTCACACTGCTTCTGCCAGGGACAGCTGCTGCTTCACTAAGAGCATCTGAGACTGCCGGAGGACAGGAGAGGGAAAAACGGGGCAAAAGTCCACCCCTGCACAGATCCATCACTACCACTGAACTTGTGGGGCTCCAAGGACTGGTATAGAGAAGGTGATTTTCTTTTCCCTTCTTCTCCCTTGACACTGTAACTTTAATTTCTTCCTGACAGCACTCTGCCTCTCGTTTCTCTCCCTGTGACTTGGTGGGGGTCTCACAAAGTGCTTGAGCTTTTCCTGGTGTTAATATCACTCTGCATGTGTCACCTGACTCATGGCACATTTGGAATTTTGCTAGGGAGGAAATGTGCTGGTTTAATCTTCTCCACTTTGTTTTGTACCTGATTCTATTTATAGGAGGCTAAGATGCAGCACTTTGAATATTTCTACTTTTCCCAGCTGGGAGCAATGAAAGAAAAACCTGATGCTCCCATGTTAGTACAGGGAGAGACATCATGAGAGGGCTCATTCTTCAGTACTCAGCCTCCCTCCTTCAGAGCTATTGCTTGGCCCCAGTGATCCATCCACGCCAGAAGGCTACCAAGTTCCTGTGGCTGTCAGTAATGTCTTTAAATGTTATCTGTATGCTTATATGCTTAAATGTTATATGTTATGTGTAGTCCACTGTGTGGGTCCAGCAACTATCAGCTCTTCCCAACCACTCCTGAAGGTTTAGAGTGGCAGATATAATGCATGTTGTTTTTCTCAGTATGAATCTAGGAAGCTACATACCTTTCCTCCTCCTAGAAAAGCCTCCCCTGCAAATCCTGCCCAAAAATATTACGCTTTTTCTGAAATCTAGTATTCAGAAGTTGGAAATGCCAGATTTTATAGTTCTATAGCTGGTTTCTGACACAGTTGCTGTCTTTCCTCAAAGGAATCTAAACTTTTGTACCACTGGGACTGGATGCACTGATTTTAAGTGCAGTTGTAGAGCTGTCATTTTAAAGATTCTAGTGCTTAGGTCTGCAGTGTAAACAGGTTCTTCTAATACAACCAGACTTTTCTGGGAGCAAGGAAATGGAAGCTTTGTAGGGCTTCCACAGCTGGGTGCTTACTAGGTTTATTGACAGGAGCACAGGGTCTGCTTAGTCTGCTCACAGTGCTGAGCTTCAGTTATCTGACATGTGTCTGAATATTAGGTTTATCATTCTTTTAAGACATGCTGTCTGAGGCTCTTGGAGACAGTCTCATAATTCTTTACCAGACGTTAGTAGTTACTATGGAGAAAAGCAGCCCTTTCTTATGAACATTAGTTCTCTAGATCATAAAGTTTCTTTTCTATCTCTACATCTGCATTTCTTAGCTCTGCGGGAAACAGGGTACATGCAAGTGAAAGTATTTTTTAAACATGCTTGTCTCCTGTGATGTTCTCCCTTGGATCAAGCTTCCTGTGTTATCTGTGACAAGTCTATAGATTCTTCTATAGCTGTCTAGCTACTGAGATTCCTATTGATGTCACCATATCTTCTGCTGTTTCTGGAATAATTCTATTACCCTCCTCCTTTCATGGACCAGTCAGTGTGGACTGATTTCCCTCGGCTTCAGCCTCTCATTAGTCTTAATGGGACAACTTTCCTGGGGACCAGTGAGATTTAACAATCTTTCATCATTGCTGGTCTGAGATATAGGTAATACAACTTTGATAGTGTAAAGTTGATTCTAGGTATTCAGGATGCTCAGTCATAGAGCAGCAGTTTATATAACCTCACTGCTTCACAGGCAATTCATAAGCTGCAACTCACTGCAGTAAATAGTGATGGAGATGGGTACCTTGTGATTTAAATCCTGGGATAAGATTTGAAAGACTGGATTACATTCCAGAGTCAGTGATCATGAGAAAAGTTGCTTAATATTGTGTCTTCCTTGGCATATGTTAAGCTGGGAGGAATTCTACACTCTCGTATTTTTAATAAGTGCTGTAGAGAGTGGGTATTTTTCCTTTGGTTGTATGTGAAACAAGTTCTAACCTCAGACAAATGCTTCAGGCTTTATTAAAAGAAAAATGATGCTAATAGAAAGCCTACTTTTTCCCTCTTTTTTAAAATTTTTTATTATTTTATTTTACTTTTCATTTGTGTGTGTGTGTGTTGTATTTTGTTTTGATGGTGGTGGGCATTGTCTTCCACTAAGCATCCTATATAACTTTCAAATCTGGGGTATGGGGATAAATTCATTTTCAGTCTGACTCAGTGCAACTATTCTATTTCAAAATCATTAATACGTAGTTATTCTAGCTATTGAAATAATATTTACTGAATATTGAGTTGGCTTAGAAATTGTTTAGGGTCTTGAAGCATCTCCATCCTGAGCATAATACAAGCACAAGCATATAATAGAGCATAATTTTATGCAGGCTTACATATTAAGGTGTGTAAGTACTACAGCCAGGCTGTATAACACCCCCTCCATGCAGAACTGATTGCCTATGAAGATTGCTTTCATTGCTTTTGTATTAGATTGTCAGTTAACTTTGCAGCTAGCTGGTTCATGTGTATCTGAACCAGCAGAACAGATGAATCCTTGGGTTCCTAAATGTTTACATGTACCTAGGACTTTTTTTTTATTTCCAAAAGGTCTGCTATGCTTACACTCTGCTTCTTCAGCTTGTTTTTTGTAGCCACATAATGTAACTTGAACTAGAGGCTGTTCTTGTTTACTGTAAGCAGGAGTTTCACATTCTTATACATACTGCAGTACTAAATCATTCTATAGTTACATGCTGGATGAGGTCCTTCTGCTTCTGACGTAGGATGTGTATTCATGGATCATGTGTTCCATTCCTTGCATATTTTCCATGTTTCCTTGTGCACAAAAGATTTCCTTCACAAAACTATCATACAGCATAGAATTATCTTTTACAATCTGGTATTTGTTGGCATTGCTGTTGTATAAAATAAAATCAGCATCTGCAGACATGAATAAATTCTTTATTAAGCTATTGCATGTTTGTTTATACCTCAAGTCATTTAACATGCAGTGCTTGTTTCCAAGTACTATTCTTCATGTAATGTTCACTAGCAGATTATACCTGCTGATTAATCAGACATGTAAACAGTCAGGATTTCTCTGGTAGCCTGCCTTCAGATCTCTACTTCCATTGTTTATATCTACTATTCCCAACACTGTCCTGCTGCGCAGAATTTCCCTGCTGTTTTTAGAACTGGGTATGATAGCAATATGCCTTTCTTTCCATGTTATCTCTGTTTGTGTATTGCAAGGGGTGATTTTGCAGATGCTGCTAATACAGATAGTCCATACAGAGAAACTGGTAATAATCACCTCTATATGAACTCATGGATTGCAAGTAATCCTAGGAAAGCTAAGCACAAATATGTTCAGCAGGATCAAATAAATCTGCAGATGTTTCGGCTCATCTATATCTGGTCATCTACAAGGCACTCTTGGAACTGCAGGAATAAAGGAATGTGAAATCTAAGAGATGAGCAGCAGAATCCACAATGAGGTTGAAAACGTCTTCTAAAAATTGAAATATATTGGAATGTAACAATATTGAGCTCTCTTGTACAACCTAGCAGCCACTGACAAAGCTCTTTTTTCACAGGTCTTAACTTAGCTAAAGAGAGATGAGGAAGGAAGTGCTCCCCATTAGCACTTCCCCTAGAGCCAGCTGCAACTGATAAGCTGCCTCACTCATACCTAGGCTGTGCCTGCCTCTTCCAGTCAAACGTTCAGTGTCTACTGTGCCCAGACACTTTCCTGCATGAAAATGGGATTCCCCTTCAGACTGCCAGAAAGTCTGCCTGGGCAGATTGGTGTTGAAGTTCCTGTGTGATACGTTTTCCTTTAAGCTGCATGCTATAGTGTTTAAAAAGTTTCCAGCTAACAGAAATATTTCAAATAGTGACAGAGAGAAACCATTTTTTAAAAAAAGTGACTGGCAGAAGAATGCATTACTTTTAAGGTTGCTGACTTTATTAGTAGATGTCAAGTTGATACCAGTGCAGCAGATGTAGGAACACAATAAATTAGAGAGTTCTGAAAGACAGCCTAGTAGGGAAAGAATAAATTACATGCAGAAAACTCCTATTATGGAGATGAATAATTTAACAAGATAGAAAAAAACAGAACCCTAAGTACTGGGATTAGCTGTATTGCTTTACCTCAGACATTCCAGTTATTCAAAAAGGCTTTTCTTAACTGCGGATTTTACTTCAGTATATTATTTGATTTAAAATTTAACAGCAGTAAACTGGCAATGTGATATTATCAAGAGTCATACATTGAATAAGGGAATGTACCAACTTACTATGGGACTGCAGTGGATTTTTGTTATGAAAACCCACTGAATATGGGTGTCAGGCTAAGTATATCTCCTGCACTGGTGAAAAGGGTAGGAGCTAATGCTCTTTGTAATCTTGAGAAGGAAAAGCAGAGGCTGCCACTCTTACAGGGTGTAACTGAGAGCTGTGTTAGGTTTCTTTGTTGAGGTAACTAAAACTAGCTCATTCACATTTTAATTGGGAAAGTCATAGAAAGAAGTAAAAGGTGTAAGAAGGATGTTTTTCACAGGCAGATGTGGGAAGTATTCTCCCTCCTACTAGCAGAGCCAGACATAATCTCACTGGACAGTGGGGTGGAAGGGAGGACTATGAAGCCGATTTTGGAGGTAAAGGCAGCACCCCGCTTGAATTAGTCTGAAAAAAAACACCTTAGCGCTTATATATATCCATTTACCCCTTTCATTAGCAAACGTTCTTCTCTGGAGGAGGTTAATCCTTAATCATTGTGGAAAGAAACCGGCTGGTAATTGCTTTATTTTCCTTATGATATGGCAGCAAAAAGCTGAAATTGAAATTTATAGGACTTCCTTTTTCAGTGTGGAGACATGGCTTGCAATGGTAATGAACTGAGGTTCCAAGTCTGAGAAGGTATTGTATTTCTTTCTAGTGTTTGTCAAATAGAATATGGGCTGGTGACAAGGTTGCAAATGGATATAGGTAACTGAAGATTTTGTCTACATACCATAGGTACAATTAGAACATTTTAAAAATTCTAGGTTAAGCTGTATAATATTACAGCTTTTAAAATATATTTTAATAATTTATTTTTATGTATGCTATCGCTTTCATTAGCCCCTTTTGTTAACAAATGCGCTTGTTTGGAGATGATTGCTTTGATGGACGTAAACAAGGTAACTGAAGATCACACTGAGTATCTGCTATAAACTGCTGATTTACAGCACTTTTTTTTTTTTTTTCCTTTTTGCATAGTAATTTTTCATCAAGAGCCATTTAAAAGGGTGCAGTGCTGAAAAAGTTAATGATTACTACATGTAGTGACAGACTGCGGACCTGGGGAGGAGACTGCTTAGGTATGCAAAAAAGATCTGACTTGTGAGATTAAAGGCTTCTGTTTTTGCTATTCAAGTAATGATGCTCAGCAGGACAAGGTGGTCCAGATGGGCATCTACATCTACTAACCGTCTTCTGGGAAAGTATCTAAAACTGAAAAATATCCATAGAAATTGTTGAATATGGGTGTCATGACAGCAAATGCTGGAGCAGGTTTTATAAAATGCATTTTGTAAAGTAGATTTCAGAAATGATTAAAGAATAAATTATGCTAGGAAAGAGTGAAGGGAAGGGGTATGAAGAATAACCATATGTAAAAAGGATGTAAAGATAAAGTAACCAAAACTACATGATTTTCACTCTTCTAAAATGCACACCAATTCACCCCAAAGGGTTTATGTTTTCATTCAACATTACTAGGATCTCCGTATAAAAAGGCTAACTGCTCTTTTAAAAAACTGTAGCTTCCTTACATATTAGTTTCTTAGTTTTTTTAGGAAACAGAAATTTATCAACATGTAGAATTCAGTGGGAACATTTACAGGAAGATAGTTCTGTAAGGTAAAAATTTCTTATACTTACAGATTCCTGTATTTTTACTTGATGAAACAATAAATTTTATTTTGCAAACCAGAACTGAGAATAAATTCAGAAAAATTATTTAGCAGAAAGCTTCAACATGATGTTAACTTCAAATTGGTAAAACCTACATTTCGAAACCATGGAATTTCACAGAAAGGAAATTTTTCTTTTTCTTTTTCTTTCTTTCTTTCTTTCTTTCTTTCTTTCTTTCTTTCTTTCTTTCTTTCTTTCTTTCTTTCT
>WYDI02036701.1:0-18895 GCA_009867235.2 Psittacus erithacus | reverse complement strand
TTCTCTTCCCTTGTTATTTCCCTTATCATTATTATTATTGGTGGCAGCAGCTGTGGTTTGTGTTATACCTTAGTTACGGGACTGTTCTTAACTTAACCTGCGGGAGTTACATACTTTCAGTTCTTCTCCCCATCCTTCCGGGAGTGGGGGAAGGAAGCGGGGGAAGTGAGCAAGCGGCTGCGTGGCTCTTGGATGCCAGTTGGGCCTAAACCATGACAATGTAACAAATTATGTGTAGTAAGAAATTCATCATCTATTCTCCTTGTTGAAATTTTTATTCTCAAAATCTATGTGACCACAATACACGATTTGATTTGGGCGGGCTAAAAACAGAATAACCTTGATAACCCCACCCCACCTCCCCAGATAATGCTTGTTGATGCTTCCGGTTAAGACAACTTCATTCTCTATGTGTCTTTGACCTCTGCTTTCAATGGAGCTTTCCAGGGTGGAGAATTCGTAAGACATCATTTTAATTCCTAAAGATGACCAAGTCATCATTTTAATGAAACTAACACATTGTAAATAATAACTTCACCATTTGTCTGGTACTGTTCAACTTACTGTTATGGATATGTGAGGTTGCTGGAAAAAAATAAGAAACTCCTCCTTGGGGCAAAAAGCTTACTTTTACCCATCTCTTTTGAGACAAGACTTGCATATTTTGTAGCCCACCAGCTCTTTCAGAATGTGATTTCTGATTGTCCTTAGGGCTTCATTCTGGAATCATTTACATCAGTTTTAAACAGAAGTATGTTCAGCAAAATGATATGTTATTCCACCAATACCTTAAAAAAATCTGAGTCTGTATTTCATACTTAGTGCTCAGGCTTCACATTTCTTTCATTAGCACTCCCCTTTCCTTTTCTTTAGAGACCTGCTTTTGATTTACAGTAGTAACCTCTGTCCTGCAATGGCTTAGCCTTTGAGCTATTACTTTTTCATTTTTAGCCTTGGGCCAGCTGTTTGTAACCTTTTCGTCTTGCATCAATGGTATTCAGCCTCTTGTAGTTTACAGCAATCATGTATCAATGACCTTATAAACTTCCTGTACCTTTCTCCTACTGGAGTGTTCAAATTCACATCTAGCATGGCAGTGTATTGTTCAGATACTTTCTTGTCTCTCTGTTTTCAACAAGCGCAGGTTCTGCTTCAGTGGTCTTGGCCTCTTTCACTTGTGTTTCTAAAATGTGTTGGAACCAACATTACTGAGGTAGCTTTCAAACTGTTTGCAGGCTATGCTTGCCCTATTTCTACATTGAAATGTTGCAGCCTTTATAGGAATCTGTCACTAGTGTTCAAGGAGATTTCTAACCTCTCTTTTTGGGCCTTCTGTGTTTTTTTTTTCAAGCAGGGGAAACATGAAATTTTTTATCATTAAAGGAAAAAAGGTAAATAAATTCAGTAATAAATTCAGACCAGAAGAAAGCAGCAACAAACTGGTTTTGTTTTCACTTAGGCTTGTTTTATACGTATTCTCTGCCACTGCTTAACTTCAGATTGTATCTGGTGCAGGTATCTCTTTTTCTAACTGATGATAAATTGATTCAGATATCAGAGAAAAGCTCAGCACCTGTTGGACTGACACCGTATGCTCCTTTCTTACTGATAAATGTTAGAGAGAAAGGCATCTTTGAAGCAGGAGACAGAGTTCATCCATACAGAAAGGCCGTGAAGGCGAAAATGTATTGCCTGGCATGCAGAGGTGTAAGAACTTTCACATTTTATCTGAAGAAATCTGCCATGGATCCATCACACTGCTAGCAGGATTGTAAATTATAAACAGGGTTTGTCGCTAGAAGGTGATAACAAGGTGCATGTACCCTCATGGCTTTACCCGTTTCTAAAATCTAGAGCTCTGTGGTAAAGAATAATGATAACAGAAAAAAAAAAGTAAAGCAATGAATTCTCTCAGCATAGGCATTATATAAATAACTCAAAATTAGCTCCAAGTTCTTAATTTTGTCTCCAAAGTTATAAATCAAATTATATTGGATACTTTATAAGCATATTATAAAGATACTATATACTATAGATATATTTCTAGTGTATATATATGTAAGTATATACTTATAAACTTATAGTGTATATATATACTTATACTATAAGATACTACATAAGCAGATTTTGGAGTTCCCTTTGTCTTAATGAATCTACTTTGAAGTTATTTGTTGCTATTGAAATTAATGGTTTTTTCTTTTCTGCTGGACTTTTTGAACATGATATTATCTGAGGTCTTAGAATTTTACTTTATCATTGAGAATTTTACTTTTATTTTAAAAATCTAAAATTATGCAGGAGCTTTTAAATGTTGTATCTCATGATTGCAGTTGAGCTGCATATATCAGGAAGTTAGATCATTAAACTATCTGCAGTGCATTAGGTGTAAAGGTAGCATGCAATTATAATTTTCAGATTGTTCTTCTCAGTTTCTAGTTTCAAGAATAAGTTTAAAAATCCTTAACAGATGTTAAGGATTCTTTGGATGCAACATGATTTGATAATAATTGTATGTAAATACATTGAAATAGATAATCCCCTCTCTGTTTAGTAAAATTTTTATCATAGAATCATAAAATGGTTTGGGTTAGAGAGAACCTTAAAGACCATTCAGCTCCAACTCCCTGCCATGGACAGGGACATCTTCCACCAGACCAGGTTGCTCAAAGGCCAGTCCAACCTTATCCACTGAGTGGTTCATCTTTCAAATCTATACCTTTTCAATTTAGAGACAAGGATGTTGTACGGAACAGTTTCAAATGCCTTGCTCAAGTCCAGGTAGATGATGTCAGTTGCTCTTCCCTTACCATGGTCCCGTCATAGAAAGACACCATATTTGTCAAGCATAATTTACCCTTAATGAAATCATGTTGGCTGTAACCAGTCACACCCTTATTGTCTATATGCCTTAGCATAGTTTTCATAATCTTGCCAGGCACTGAGGTGAGACTGAGTGGCCTATGGTTCCTCTGGTTTTCCTTTTCAAAAATGGGGTTATATTTCCTCTTTTCCAGTCAACAGGAACTTCACTGGCGCCATGACTTCTCAAATACAGTAGGCAGTGGCTCGGCAGCTTAATGTTCCAGTTCCCTTAGGACCCGCGGATGCATCCCATCAGGTTCTATAGACTTGCACACCTTCAGGTTCCTTAGATGATCTCAAACCTGATCTTCTCCTACAGCAGAGTTCTTCATTCTCTCTGTCCCTGCCTTTGCTTTCTGTGACTTGGGCAGTGTGGCTGGAGCTCTAGCTAATGAAATGAATGAAAAACATTGTTGAGTACCTTGGGCTTCTCCATGTCCTAGGTGACCAGGTCTTTTTCCTTCAGGAGCAGGCCCACCAGGAGGAACTTCTTTTACTGCAATACATTTACATTTAGTAGATGGAGTGAATGTTTACTACCATGAGTTCGTAACACTTGACTTAACGTTTCTTTGTTGTCATTATTTTGCAGACTTTTTCTATGCCTCAATACATTTTCTTTAACCATCATGCAAAACCTACTGACATTTATCTTCATAGTGGGAAATTGGAAGGAAGAACATATATTTTATTGCTATGGCTTTGAATAGTTGATAGTGTGAAATGAAAGGCTGGAATCTGCTTTGGTGGTTCTTGTATGATGTTCTCATTAAGTTTTTTAGGTTTATTTTTCCTCAGTCATGCTTTGGAAAAGGCCCTTTTGCATATTTATTGTCTGGTTTATTACGGTAAATGAGATAAATCTAGTCTTATTCAAACAATTGGGTTCAAATTATTAATGAGTTTAAGTATTTCCAGTGAGGAGGTCTAAATCAGCAATATCCATGGATCTGAATTTCGGGGCATACTAAAGAAATCAACAGTCCGTGGCAGAAGGTTTGCAGTAATTCTGGACGAAGGTATGGGTTTCCCACTAAGCATCAAGAGGGGTGGTAGCAAATGTCTACCTAACTGTGAAATTTCTGTGGGACAAAAAAAAAAAAAGACAGCATAAATATGCATCAAATGTGTATATATAGTTAGTCTAATTAAAAATCTTTGTAAACTCATCAAATGGCTATTATTAGGCCAATTACAATGACACACTTTTAATACTTGTAGCATTATTGGGAATGAACTGTTTTATCACGTACTTACCCAGGCTATACTCCATTTGTATCTTAAGATCATTGTTGTTAGTATCCCTCAAAATATGCGGAGACGATTATGGTAAGCCATCATCATCCTGAGTCCGTCATCAGGAGGATTATGATGTTGGGGATGAAAACTACTTATTACTCATTCTAAGGTCTGCTGGGAGCTATTTCATGTTTTATCCAGAGCTTTATACTTTGCTTTTTCTTTGTTGGTCCGTAATTCCACAAATACACAAAATTTGCCCTACCTGCTATATTTTACATATGTTGAATGTATCTTCTTTAATATCCCAGTTCCCAAGGCAGCTTTCTTTTAATGGCCAATAGCTGACCAATGAAGAACCTATCTAGCTGAGGGTTTCTTGTTTCATCATGTGCTGGTACTTCCAGGGCCTTTACAGTTATCTAATAATGGATTTCTCTGTCCTTCATTTTCATTCTAGGGTCATAGTTCACACTGCACAAGAAGGCTACTAATTGTTACCATTTCTTAATTACAGATAAGTATCAACATTACTATAACAGTAGGCTTTATACAACACAATTGCTGAAAGCTAAGATAAAAACTGAAACTAATTAGGTAATATTCACCTGGTCATTAAGCAATTGCCATCACAGTTAAACAAATTAAAACAAAAGCCACAGGCAAGTCAAGCCTAGTGAAACCTGACAAGTTCTGAGACCTTGAAAGTTTAATGCACGCCCTGAATCCCATCGCTGACAGTAATAATATTATATTTGCTGGACTTGCAGGCTACAATGAAATGTGAGAAGAAATGGGTATGCTGTTGGTAATGAGAAAATTCGAAAGTGGAATCTTGCCCATAGTCTTCTATATAACTCTTTGGATGCAAGGAAGGTGCAATACATTATTCAAATTGATAACAATTTACACATGCTTAACTACACAATATATATATTGTTCATCTTGCAATAGGGGTGTCTTTCTGAACAAAATATGTAAGATGCCATACAATCTAATAAGTAAGTTATAATGTTCAACAAAAATGTATTTGTGAACTGACTTGTTTAAATTGATTTAGTCTCTCAAAAACTATTTTTATGTTTAAACTCTATTTTTGGTATAGTTTAGCTTTTCTTTAGGAAGAATGCTGCTTCTATAGGGATTTTGTTTAATAACTTGTAACAGCATTTATTCAACTTTTTTTTTTCCTGAGTATTCAAAAAATCTCAGAGTTGGATCACTACAGAAAGAACATTCATATGGCAGTAAAGCTGCTATACACTACTGACTTCATGTTTGGGGTAGGGTTTTTTTTCAGATCAAAGGAAGTGTGCATTATAGGGTGTTTCCCTTATAGCTTGGTCCAAAT
Organism: Psittacus erithacus; assembly: GCA_009867235.2. Lineage (NCBI taxonomy): Eukaryota > Metazoa > Chordata > Aves > Psittaciformes > Psittacidae > Psittacus > Psittacus erithacus. The sequence goes on along the minus strand of WYDI02036701.1, from coordinate 13,443 downwards.
AATAGAAAGTTTCAAAACCTGAAAGTTTCAGTTGTTCATGCAGTAGTTAAACTACCACAGTCTTTAATTATGTATCAATGCATGAAATTCTTGCATAACATATTTTGCTAGATATATATTTGATTTTTTTTATTCCTATATGTGGCATAAGTATAGTGCTGTCTCACACTTAAAAGTATCAAACGTGATATAATATTTATAATATTATAATTTATAATTAGAATAATAATTAAAATAGTTAAGCTGCTTCTATATTTGAGTCTATAAGTTCCTATTGGTTTGTTTTTAAAAGATGGTTTGTATACAGATTTATTTTTTAGTATTAGTAAAATACTGAAGTTTCTGTCTTCTAAAACACCTGCATTGCTTGCACTGCTCGTGTTTTCTGGTAGAAAACCTTGGATGTGCACTCAGACATACACATATTGTGTATCTACTGGATTTAATTTGTAGGATACCCAAAGAACAGGTGGCTTAAAAATACTTTTTCATCCCAGTAGAGTAAATTTTAAATAGGAACAATGATTGCTAAATTCATTCACTGCATGAACCTGCAACAGAAATCAAGCATTTACTAATATTTACTACTTATCTCCTGTGCCGTCACCCAGGTTTTTAGGTAATGTGGATTTCTGAATAGCATCAAAACCTAATAGAACTCAGGACTCCTTCAAAACACAAGTACTATATAGTCTGTGTTAACGAGAAGAATCGAGTTAAATCAGACATTTTCTATGAGCATTTTTTAACTTTGTCATTTGAAACAATAAAAATATGATTGTAAAAGAACAATTGGGGAATTAAGAATTTTTCTGCCTCGAATAGAGTTTTCATTAGGTTGGTCTAGGTGGGAGAAATTTAAATGCAGATCCTATTACAGACTGTATCTTCATGAAGGCTGGATCAAAGGGAAATTAATCTGTTACATAAAAATCACCAGAAATTATTTGATCAAAGGATCAGTGCTCAGGCCTCATCTAGTCAAATTCTGAATACTTCTAAAGATAGCAATTCCCCAGGCTCTCTGTGTACCTATTGCAGCATTTGACCTCCTTCATTGGGAAAAGCATTTACCAAGTAGCCAATTAGACTTACCCTGTGTGTGACCTGGTTCGTTATTTCTCATTCTGCTCCGATGTATCTCTGATAAAAGTTTTGTCTTCAGCTACCTCATGGGACAGTGTAGAGAAGAGGGAGATGAGAAGATCATCTTCCCTCAGCCCCCTCTTCATGTGCTGAACTAATCTAGATTCCTCAGCCACTCCTTATGTATAATGCTTTCCAGGCCCTGACATCTTGGTGACCTTCCACTGGACTCCAGCCTGTTTCTATGCCTGTCATTTTATTGGACAGCCCAAAAATGGTCACGGTACTTCAGATGTAGCCTCGAAAGTGCTCAAGAGAAAGGAAGGATCACTTTCATAGACATGCTGGCTACACTTTTACTAATGCAGCCCAAGATGCTCCTGGCTGTTTTTAGTTGGAGTTCTATTAAAACCATCTTCTGTGTTTTGGGATCATTTCAAGATAAACAGACACACTGAAAAGAAAAGAATTGAAAAATTATCTTTTCTGTGTGTATATGGTGTGTCACTTACATTGTCTTCCTTTTTTCTTTTTTTTTTTAATTGACTAATCTTTTCTGCATAATATGTTCTCTAATAATTGTCATTTATAACTACATATTGTTGTATACCTTACAGTTGCAATGCTCAAAGAAATAATCAAGTGAGATCTTGCAAACTCCTCAAGGATTTCATAAGTTAAGGTGTGGAAGGGAGAGAGAAACATGCGAAGACAACTTTGTTGCAGAAAGTAGTACTGATGTTAGGTACAGATCGATATTTATTTTGAGTCTATTTAACCACTGCTTTTCCAGTGGGATTTGATGGGGTAGAATGCTTCTGAAAACCTTGCCCTTCAGATAGGGTCAGAAGGCATGTTGCAAGTAGTGGTATTCATTATTACTCTGGGTTGTTTCCCCAGAGAAGTAAGGTTATCTTTTATTTGCAATCTGCTTACCTAACTCCCTTTTGAATATATATTATCATGGCTTTTCAGTCATTGCTGTAATGCTTCGTATGCCCAGAAGGCCCTGTCAGAACAGAGGGTTCTGCGCTTCAACTTAGCTGCAGGTTAGTCTGAAGACGGCATGAAAAGCATATGTGTGATACCTGATTCACGCTAAATATGTTTACTTAGAAGACTAAATAATAACATAATTTCATTGTATTTCATTTTTTTACCAATATAACAAATATAGTGAATCTCCTTATAACCATATGCTGTTCAATGACTGCTCATTCTTGAAAGAAGATGAATTTTAATGAGAGCTAAAATAATCTGTGTGCATAGAGGACTTTGCAAATTTATGGAGCTCTTTGAGAGAAAAAAAATATTCAGTAAATATTTTTGTTAGGTTTTAGCTTGGAGTACACATGGTTTACTCAATTGGCTAAATCAACATGGGTGCTTTATTGAGTCACACTAAGTTGTTTTTAGATACTATAAAATGAAGTTTGCAGTAAGAGTAACCAGATTGATTGAAGAAAATGGCAACATAAGTATTTATTTTTCATTGTGGACAACATAACATAAATGTTCTCCAATGTATTACTGTAATTAGCTGCATCTTAAAGGAAAAGAGAGTCTGTATATTTCACTGTGAGCTGAAACAATAAGACACAGCAGTTCTCAGGAACAGGATGTAGAAGTCTAAACATAAGCTTTTGAAAACCAACTTTTTCTTCTTTTTTTTTTTTTTCCTTTTTTTGATTTAAAAATTACCTTTCTAGAATAGGACAATAAAGACAATAAGGTATCTATGGAGTTATCCCAATTAAAACGATTGGACTATGTTAATTTGATAACCCATTAGCATTCCTATGTGGTTTTATCCTTCAGGGCAACTTTCTTCTTTCTGTAGAAAAATGATTTGCTTTCATTTCTTCAGGGAATCTTTGGTTACATTCATCATAGTTGGTATCAAATTTCACATGATGTTCTTGAATCTAATTTAACATATATTTTAGCTTATGGAAATTCTAAATTTGCTGTCTTTTCAGAAGTTTTTTATGAGATTATCTACATCCAGGCAACAAATCAAGTTCACTTGCTCTCTCACTACACACTCAGGCATTATGTGTTTTCTGGAATCTCACACTTTTGGTGTGTGGCAGTCTGTATACTGTAAACCAGGACATCCTGGCTTTTCTGGCTTTCCCTAAGACTAAGAAATAATTAATCTGTTCCTGAAAACAGATTAATTTGCTGAGTCAGCCTTTGGAGCAACCATAGCTCTGAATCCAATAAAGCTTTCAGGCTAGAAAACTTACTTTTTCCCTCATGCGAGTATTTAACATATGAAAGTTGCTTGAGGCATATCCTGAAGCAGTCACTCAAATGGAGATGCTGTGTGTCAATACTATACTAGCACACTTCTCCCTTCCCACAAGTTTTCTAATGTGTAAGTAGGGCAGGAATATGATATTGACAAAACAAAACAAAGCCTGATCTATTTGTTGAAAACTATTAAATGCCATGCCTAGAGATATGTAACCCCTCGCTGTCTCATATATGAATAAGAAAAAAACAATTTCCTACTTTTTTTATTTCAGTGATATAATGGTAATTTGATATTATTGAAGTTTATTCTATTTCAATATGCTCCCTCATCATCACCAGTCTGGAAATGCTAGTTTCTCACTGGAGTCTCTGACCTTTTTCTCTTTAAAGAAATAGCATAATAAAAACCCAAGAATTATGCAACAGTGTCAAATTCACTGGAAACTCTTCACTTTTTCAGCCAGTTATAAACTCTTCTTATAGATTGAAAGTGATCTCCCAGGCGTGTGTTGGAATAACACTGCTCAAGTTTAGATCATTTGCGGGACTGTGCATCATTCTCTTGTGCCTAGATTTTCTGAGGGTTATCCTTCTATTCCCTTTTGTTTCTTTTCAAATGCATTACCAATATTTACTACATTAGGATCTAGAAAACAAACAAACAAACAAAAGACATGGTTTGCAGGTTTTTAATTGGTTCTCCCCCCCCCTCCCCAGAATTTTATTTTCCTTGGTTTAGTACATTACTCTCAAAACTGAATGTGAATGTAGACGCCTTCTCCCTCACTGGCTGTTTTTTTCTGTCCAGCATGTTCACTAATTTCAGTCATAAACAGAAGTTAAATAATCATATATTTCCCTTCTGCCATTTCTGTCCTTTTTGTTATTACTATCCCCAGGAAAAAAAAATAGTATATTTTTAAATAGAATTCAAAAATACAAATGAAGAAACAGAATGTGTCAATTTTTAATCTACAGAAATATTCAGCTATCGTAAATAACATGAAAAATATTTGTACCCAGGAAGTTATTTCATAACATAGGAGAAGCTGTGCTGAGAGTGATGGATCACCTATCTAGGTTGAAGAAAATGATGTGGAAATTAATCGTTCTGAGCAAAAAGAAAAACAGAATGAATTTATCCTACAGATGTAGTTTTGGGTTTGTTGTTGGAAAGCTGAAACTGGTTGCCCTCAACCCAAAGGTATCAATTTTTGTCTCACAATATTCCATATAGTTTATGGGTGATTTTTTGTGCTTTTTCTTTCCCAGTCTTGCTTGGCCAGTTTTGGTTTTTTGTTTCATTCAGGAAAAGGTTCAGTGGGAACTATTCCTCTCAGCAGCTTCAGCTTCCCGGGCTGATAGCAGCATTTTCTGCCTGAAAGACTTCTCGTCAAACTTGGTCAGTATCATTAAAATGAAATTTCTTCACTAACTTGCTTTGGCTTATTTCACAACTGTTAAGACTTAGCTTGCTATGGGGCTAACAGATCTGGCATGCAGTACACAGTCCCAGGAGTACTGAACAAAGTTACAACAGGCTAGTATTTCCAGACACTGGCTTGAAGTGAAGACTTAGGCCTCCATAATGTCACTGAATCAACAACTGAAATTGTATGGGTTTTATCTGTGAAATAAGACTTGCTGCTTGTCATAATGTTGAGGTGTCAGAGTTGAGCAAGGTTATTATCTTTGCTCAGTGTGGCTGGTTGTGCTTTTGTGGAGGCGCAAGAGCTTTGCTGAAGAGCTAGAGCTTCAAAGTGTGTTATGACCTCTGGCTGAGAAACTTTCACAGAATCACAGATTGGTTCAGGTTAGCAGGGACCTCTGGAGGGCGTCTCATACAACCTTCTCTGTCCAACCTAGGGTGGGTTGCCCAGGACCGTGTGAAAAACCAGAAATATAGGCCTTAAGAGGCTTCTTTTATTTCTTTTGGGTTTCTTCTAGAGAAGGAAAAAAGTGGTGCTCATGTTCTGTTTGAATGTTAGTTCATTCTCAACAATCAGAAAGCATGTCACAGGCACCGAATATAGAGACTTAAAAAACTTGACATTCATCTATTTAAAAGAGCTCTTATTCATATAATTTTTATTTGCTTACAAATTTGAAGCCTCAAGGTGTGTTCAGAGTATATTTCAAGCAAAAATCTAAGCATCAAACCACTGGAGGCTGGAAGAATATTCAAGGGAAAGATGATAATGCTGCACATTCTTTGATCGTCAGTAGTCAACAGCTTTAGAGATGGAACAGCAGGCAACATGAACCCTTGGAATAATCCAATAAGGCAACATTTTCAAAATGTATCAAAAAAACCAAACCAAACAAAAAAGAAAACCCAAAATGAAACAAAAAACCCCCTACCAAAACCAACACCATAAACAATAAAAAGCCTCCACCAAACTGCCGCCAAGATAAATTAATAAACAGAGTTGAACCATCACATTTAAGGACAGTGTTTTCTCACTCACATTCTTTCTTATTTTTGGCCTGCTCCCAAAGCCACTGAAGTAGGTGAAAAAAACCCAACCAACCCAAAACTGCTGAAAAAATATTAGGTAATAAAAAATACAATTTGATAACTAGACTAGGGATAAAATATGCATCAAAAATGGGTAATAAAATTATAATGCCCTACCAGATTCGGAAATAACTCTCTTGGATTATCCTTCCTGAAAAGAACTCTGCTTCTCACAAACTGTGGGGAATATTTTTTTTTTCTTGTGTGATTTTTATGCATCATAAATAACGGAAAAAGCTCAATGTCCCAAAGGTAAATAAGTGTATTTCAGCAGATACGTAGTTTGTTTTCATGGTAAAATCAGTTTATTGGCTGCATACGTAAAACTTTTCAATCTAAGTTGTTTGGGTTTTTTTAAATCTGAATTCTTGGTTGGGTCCCCTGCTTAGTGTTACTGTGTTTATTAAGATTTACTAGTCTTTGCTATGATTTACAGGGGAGAAAATTCTCTAGAATAGGAACACTAGAATAGTTAGAGTGTGTCCCTCTGCAGAATCGAGGCTCAAGTTAAAAAGCAAACACCCACCCTCCACCAGTCCTGGTAGATGTAAATAAAACTGGCTGGAATACTTATTTAAAAGCTTAACCTTTGAGCCAGGGATTGCGTAGAACTTTTTGCTGAAAAGTAACAGATGCCTAATTATTTGTAGACCCTCTATTCAGGACTGCACACTGTCCAAATCTGTCATGGAAGGACTGATAAGAGGAGTTATTTACTGCACAAAAATCCTGGGAGGTACTGACCTTTATGTGATAAGTGGGCTTCTGTTTTTCTTCTTTTATTCTTCATTTGCTTTATGATTGCTACTGTTAATATTGTTAAGGGGAAAACCTGCAAGACCATGAACTGGCCACTTGACACTGAGGTTTCCTTTTGCCTGCTTACTGTAACTGCAGGTTCCCATATATAAAGAATTAATAGTGCAATGACATTTACCTCTCAATACCCCCCAAACACTATTACCAATCACAAGTGGTATATGATGGGAAAGAGAACTTGTAACCGTGTATGCTTCTAGCTAGTGTGAAAGCAAAGAAAATGCAAAGCATTTTAAAGTGGGCCAGATACATATGCCAGTTCTGTTTCAACTTGGGAAAGTTGGAAGAGAAGGAAAGATCCGAAAAAGGGAGAGAAAGTGGGAAAGATCTGGGGAACTGTAATTGGAGATCTGTCAGCATCCAGAGTTTTCCCTTTTAAAAGAAAACCAAAGTAGAAAACATTGATCTTACCACTGAATTCATTATGTGTAACATTGCCAGTTTGATGTGTCTGTAGCCCTCATCTTAATATTTTAGGGAAGATAAAAAGAGGCCAGCACAGTTAGAAATGAACTTAAACAGATAAATTGAGCACAACTGTGATGTACTGACAATTTCAAGTGACTGAATGCAGCTTGCTTGCCTTATAAATGTAGCAGCTGTGTTAGGATAGAAAGAGGCCATGATGATGTGCTGCCACTACTAAAATGATAGTAAATAAACTGGTCTCTCAGGTGAATGCTATTCTTAGTTTCTACCTTATTCAGTGTCTGAATAAGACCGTGTGTGTTACAACAGTGACCAAGTGCCCAGGTAAAAGGAGGCTGGAGTTTTGAGTTGTTTTTTTTAATGTACAGTAATAGACTACATTTCAGTATTTTATAGCCTAAATAAACAGAACTGCTAAAATAGACTGGGTGCATGGAGAACTGAGATGACTTATTCAAGGTCAAACAAAATGTCTTCAGAGAATAAGGAATACAGCTTAAGTATTTCTTCCTCTGCTTTTCCCATAAATACACTCAGTAACTGGCTTATCTCTAAAAGCTGGTTAAATTAAAGAGGCATTGTCAAGTTTGCTAGAGTCCCATTTGAATAACTTTTTTTCTTATATCTCTATAAACCTAGTGTAATCCTTTATTAAAAATACTTCATTTTTCCACAGATCATTATATGAATCATTATCAGCGCAGAAAGGCTCATGAGGCTACTAACAATAACAAAGTGGAACATGTGGGTTATGAAAGAAAACACTCCAGAGCTCAAGCAGATTTCTCTTTCAAGATTCTCAGGAGGCAGTAGGAACAGTGGAAAAAAGTATTATAAAAGTCTTACTTTCACAGGTGTTGAACTGCCACATCTGTTGAAGTTCAGTGGGAATTACAGATGTTGTATGCCTCAGTACAGCAAGCCAATCATTTTATGTATAGTTCAATCATTGTCATCTTTAAGAGCATAACAATAAGGCTAATGGTATAGTCCTTCCACTAACCAAAGAACATCATATCACTTAAGGTGCAGTGTTCAGAGATGATATTATTTATGGCCAGAGTATCAAACGAAATGAGAGGAAAACACCTAAATCCACACTGTAATACAAGATTTGCATGCCAGGAGCTCCAGAGAAAAACTTCAGGTATGTAACAACATATATGCATGCTATTTAGATGAACTTTGGTCTTTTAAAGCAACAACAGTTGGAATTTGGACTGTCTACCTGGACAATGTGTGATAACATTGAAGCATGAGTAAAAGTCCTGCCTGGTGTGTTTCAGGTAGAACTGCTTTGGGGCTGGAGTAGATTTTGTCTGAAAAAAAGTCCCTTGAAATCTGTTGCTCTGTTCCTTTGGAATCTCTTTAGCTTTTGGCAGAATCAAACAACTGAGACATCTTCAAAATCCCACTGTTGAAAGGAGTGATGCCTCTTTTATTGTAGCATTTCCAAAGTGGTTCACTTTGATCTCTTTTGTAGCTACTATATAGTATTTGCTTCGCATTATTTTTTAGCTGTATGCAAACATCAGCATATTCAAACACTGAGAGATCTGATGTGAAAGACAGGGCTTTTTGTCCCTTCTCTCTCTCCTTTCCTAGTAGAGTTAGATGTTTGTGTGCATATTCTACAACTCTGTCATGAAAGAATATATGATACTGTATTAATTTTCCTTCTTCCTCTTCCCCACCATCTTTGTGCTGCTATCAAATAGCTGGATTACCAACTGACATCAGGAACAAGTTGTTACACATAGTTTTACATTTCTTCTTGCAACAGACTAATTATTTTTCCTTTTAATTAGAAGAATAGATAGCTCAAGTCCATGACAGAAGAGTGGCTTAAAGCATGAGGCAGGGAGGCCTGAGGAATCCAGCTGTAAAAGGAACCAAAGGGAGAGGCTGCTGCACACCAAGGTTCTGAAAAACTGGATTCTGTATAAACATTGTCTCCTGTTTCCCTCACCTATCCTTTCTCTGCAGTTCAAGCTTAATTATTCTTCTTAAATGTCTGGAAAAAGACAAGCTGGAAAATATTATTGTGGGTAAAACAATGTTTTCTGCTCTTGAGTTAAGAATTATCATCAGCAAAGGCACTTGTCACAGAATCAGGGTTACGACCTTAGAAATCCAGTCAGTAGGAGACTTAAAAATTAGATGGCTGCTTAAAGCAGGTGCTCTTCTTTAAGAAAGCACTCTAGTCTACCAATGCCTCTGCAGGTATAGGAAGGTTTAGCCATTACCTCCAACTAATGTTCACTTCTGGCATGAAGTGAACATTTTCTGACATAGAAAACACAGTTTGAATGTTGTTTGTTTAATACTTAAAATATTTGTTTTGCTATTTGTCAAACACATCTCCAAGAATCATGGAGCTTGACACTGAGAACTGGATTTTGAGTGTGAAAGTTTAGAATTTCCATTCTGTACATATTTGAGTAACAAATTCTTACTACAAAAAGTCTTTGAAAAGTCTCATAAGAGAAGGTTACCATGGAAACAAAAAAAAAATGTTCATTTTTATTCATGAGTTATTGTAAGGGAGGGATAGGCCTAATTAAAGCTGTTTCAGCCCTATGTATCCACAAATATCTATATAAAATGATCTTGCCTCTAGTGAAGTCCATTCCTCAAAAGCTCGCTGGTTTTCCATGTACTCCAGAGAAGTATTCTGTAGTTTTCCATGACAGCAGTGAATGCTAAATATTCTAAATTAATGAGTCTATCCTTGCTGCATACTTCTGGGGAGGGAAAAAAAATAATCACTGCTGTCCCTGTGACAGTGTTACTGAAAACACTACTGAGAATATATACCACACAGGAAATAGTGAAATAGTTCATATAAATGCAAAGAATGAGACAAAAGCACACTTCCTTTTTGTATAAGTGTACATGTATAAAATAGCAGCCTTGAATTGATGCGACTTTATTTCAAATTGCTGAATATTTGATGCTCCTGTCTTCTGGATTTATCTAGTGCTTGCTTAAAACTCTGATGTTCCTACCTGTGTAATTGGTAGTTGTTGTGTAAGTTCCAGCTTTTATCTTTACCTAGTCCATTTCTAACACCCTTTCTCTTTGCCCTCTCCAATTCAGCCTCAAAGCATAAATATGCCTTCTTATTCTACACTGAGTAAATAATATCCCTGTGGTTTAGGTGCTACATTGCACTATCAGATATTTCATAGGAGATATGCATTGCTCTGCTGCTGCCTGAAGTTTGCACTGAGGTTTTTTAGCCTTCAGCTTCATGTTTTATTGACAAATGGGCAGTAGTATTGTGTATGTGGCTTTATTCTGCTACCTGGACATGTGACCAGTTATATTTTATTCCTCAATTCTATAGCAGCTGCAGCTGATCCTGACTAATGGTACAAATCTAGTCCCCTTACTCTTCTCTCCTTTTATTTTGCCAAAGTGAGTTTCCATTTCTCATTTTTAGATTAATTTCTTCTGAACATGTTGTTCACAGTGGAGTTCCAATGGGTTACAAGTTTGGTTTTAGACATGAAATTATATTTGGGCTTAATGGATTGCAGCTAAAGTATTGTGATCTAGATAACACAGCAGTTTTTTCTGCAATGTTACTTGACACTTGCTCAGTTTTTTTTATGCTGTCTATTCCCTCACAGATATTCAGAACTAGATGGCATAAATTAACCCATTAGTTAATTTAAAAAGTAAACCAAAATCCTCTGAGGTTTCCTTCAGATTGTATACCTCTCTGAGAAAGGATTACTAAGTGCAACAGCCAAGCCAATAATTTCCTGGCTGTTGAGAGTTTTTGAGAGAAGCTGACAAAACTGAACGTGACAGCAAGGTATTCATCACCTGCCAGACTTTGATCTAAAATACATTGAATTTGATTTCTGGAACTGGACACCATGTTAGAAAATTCTGACTTTTATTTATTCAAATTCTTTGTTTAAAAGAAAAAATGTGTTCGCTTTCTCCGAAAGATAAATAGAGAAAAATGTAAAAAATAGTATTCTTCGTATTATTGTCTTTTTAGAGCTCAAGAAGTTAAGAGAAAAAGGCAGTGGGTGGGAAGTGATCTATTTAAGCCTCTGGATTAATATAACTTATATTGCAAGGTCTGTCTTTTCTCCTTTGGTAACTGTGTACAACTTCAGTTTCTAATGCCTCAGCCCATGGCTTAGGTTGCATTTTCATATTCTAGTGAGCTGATTTTCAGACTGACCTAAGACATTGGTGTCTTAAGAGATCTTCTATCCCCTGTACAAGTTTCTCTATATGCAGAATACACTTAATTTCATAAGCTTATTTTCAAAAATCACATAATTGAGTCTACTGTTAGGTTGATTTTTCTTGAAAACTATTGGAAAAAGTGCAGAAATATTTTATCTTGAGTTGGTTTTATGTGTTTGTTGTAATTTAAGCAAGCACTCATTTGGTCTAATTTTATTGTTACTTTTTCCTGTCAAATTTCTTAAAAATAATAAAAAGCAGAATAGGTCATAGGGATTTCTTTTAGTGCGGCTAGAATTATCTTAATCTCATTAAAAGAAAAGATTTCTTGAAACATTTCTTCATTTTATACCAAAAAAAGGGTCAGATTTGATTTGATTTTTCTTCATGTTTGATTCCAATATTGTCCAAACAAACAAAATTGAGATATTGACTTAAAAAAAATCTAGAAATGAGACCTTAAAAGAAGGTTTGCTCAATGAATTGCGAGGGAACTATTGGAAATAAACAAAGCTGGAGAAGAAAATATCCTTATAATCAATAGTGTTGAAAACGCACAGAAGAGGACAGAAGTCTGGAATAAGAAAAAGAATGGTATATGAACAATACAATCTGTTGAGATTTTGGTAACTAGGGGCCAATCCTGATCTGGAAGGTAAAGGAAGGTAGGGAACCTGTGCACAGACTGAGTGATGTGATCTTGGTCACAGGCTGTTTGAGAAGCAGGAAAGAATGGTAATTCAAGTACTAAGTGCCAAAAAGGCATTTGGTTCGAAATGTTTGAATTCTGTAGTGCAACTTCCTGTTGCAGCAGAGCTTCCTTGCTAAATCTTAGGTAGTAGCACAAACGCGGCAGTGATGGGTGAAATCCAATATAGCGATTCTTCAATTGCAAAACCAAGAGTAGCAAATTATACAGTAGGCAAGACCACAGTTAATGTTCAGGGACACTTTTGTAAGGCAGGGTCATGCAGCCAGCTAAACTAGAAATAAAGGCATATGTTTACTTTCATACTGCTAGCTCATTCTTATTTACCATCAGACACTCATACTGTGAATCAAAGGAGAGCCTTAATGCTGTTGTGTATTTCAGGTACTAACTGGTTTTAAAATGGTTGTGTTCCCATTTATAGTAGTTTGCATTTTCTCATCATCACAACCACATTTTCTTTTACTAGTGCCATTTCATTCTGCTTTATGCTTTTCTTTAAGTAGACATTCAGTTATCTTTATAATGCTAGCTGTAATTTGAGATTAGAACAGAAATTAAAATATTCCAAGAAATAACACATATTGCATGTAATACTACTTCCCATTTCTTTTGGAGATCTATGTATTATTTACAGTATCTATCTTTAGCTGATGATCCATCTGCAGTCTGAAGTAATACAAGAATCTACTAGTTTGGGTTTTTTGGTGTAAGGTGGGTTTTTCTCTCCTTCCAAATGTAAATTTGTTAGAAGGAGCCATTGTCTTCTCCTAAGACTATTCTGTGTTCTGTAAGAAAACTTCTGGGCCATTAGATATCTGACTTGTTCTTTCCAACTGCAAGCTTTTCAGTTTCTTATTAAGGATTCTTTCCCAGGAGCAGTATTATTTCTTCTCAGGAGTCAGACTGAATACCAGACGGCCAACTGTAACTTCACTGTCTGGGGTTTTGCTCCAGATTGTTTCCCTTGTAGTATTTCCTTTTCTTGGTAATAGCCAGCAGGGTTTACACCCCAAAATGATCTCCAAAACATCTAACGAGGTTTTTATTGACCCTTTAACATCTTGTACACCCTGAGCTTGATGAAGTGGATTCCTAAACATGGAAAAGTAGATTGGTTTTTTCTCTTACAACACAAACAGAAAAGAATACTTTTTTTTCAAATAGTTGTGTTTACCTAAAGAGTCTCCTAGCTTTATAATCATAGAATCATAGAATAGTTAGGGTTGGAGAGGACCTTAAGGTCATCTAGTTCCACACCCCTGCCATGGGCAGGGACATCTCACACTAAACCATGTCATCCAAGACTCTGTCCAGCCTGGCCTTGAACACCACCAGGGATGGAGCATTCACAACTTCCCTGGGCAACCCATTCCAGTGCTTCACCACCCTTACAGTAAAGAACTTCTTC
>WYDI02036700.1:24066-56087 GCA_009867235.2 Psittacus erithacus | reverse complement strand
CTGGCAGTGTTCAAGGCCAGGTTGGACACAGGGGCTTGGAGCAAGCTGCTCTAGTGGAAGGTGTCCCTGCTCATGGCTGTAAGGTTCCTTCCAGCCCAAATCATTCTGCAATTGTCCCTGGCCACACTGCCTGTCCCTCACCAGCCATATCCATCTCTGCTAGCCACCTACCACCCATCCTGCCTTCTCTGGGCAGCAGGTGCTCAGCTTGACCTGCATTAGCCCCATGTGTCTGACACTGCTTTCCTTGTCATTCTCACACCTCCAGACAATAAGGACACTTAAATCATCTCCAAGCACCTGCTGCAGGGGAGCGATGCAATACTAACGCAGCAGTGAGAACTCTTCTACCCAGCAGCGCCATCGAACCCAGCACAAGGTGTTCCCCAAAGGCTGTGAGCCATTCCTTTTCCTGAAGGACCCAGCCTGTCCCTGGGGATTTGCAGAGGAGAGGCTTCCGTATGCTTTATGTTCCCAAAGTCTAGCACAGAGATGAGGCTGTTCATCGCTAACCCCTGGGGGTGCATCAAACTCTTGACACTACAGGGTTGTAACTAATTTAAAGCAATCTGGTATCTTGCCTCTGCCATCTGAATTACAGCGCTGCCTTCCAGGCAGCAAACACCTCTCCCATACTGTCTGCTGCGGATCCACTCATCTCAGTAACCAGCATGATTTACTAGTAGCCTGGGACCAGCTTTACTGCCCTGTAATAACTAATCTCTTACTTGCAATCTACCAGTAACCTTCAAAGCCCCTTGACGTAAGCCCAGCGATGTTCGATCGCAGTAGCTGCCCTTGGTAAACCAAGTGGTCTTGAGACTTCTCCAGGCAACAATTTTTAGCAGATGCTTTTATTGTGGATTTGCTGGGAGGCTGGAGCTGCGTCACATGGCTGCTCAACCAGGCATCTTCAGGCCGTTTGGGGATATTTGTGTTCAAAGTACAAAATAGCTCTGATTAGCATGGTAATTGTTGGATACAAGGAAGAGGGAGTCGGACTCAATGATCCTTAGGAGTCCCTTCCAACTTGAGATATCCTATGATTCTATGATCCTGGTATCTCAAGCACATCAGCTGCTCCCAAAGTGAGAGAGAAACGGGAAACATTTCCATCTTAAGGAGAGAGTGCTTCAGAGTGAGCAATCCATGCATTTACAGCACTGTCCATGGAGGAATTCAGCTCAGAGATGAAGAATGATGCATCAATCAGGGAATTTGGGTTTAAAACCCTCCCCAGCATTTAACATCACCACTGGCCTTTATCTGCAAAAAAAGAAACCACTTCTTCCATCCATGAAAGCCGCACAGGGCAGGACATCACACGGTTTTAAAGGTCAGACCAGGCAGTGATGGAGGCCATCAGGTAGATGGACAGATAGATCAATTGTTTGATTGCTCTGCAGGAGAAGCAGCAGGCACCACTTTCCCCCATAAGAATGGCTTAGGCAACAAGCACTCGGCTGCATCACATCACATCACCTAAATGGCAGAGCAGAACCAGAAACCTGTGTATGCGGCAAATCCTGGGGACCTTCCCAGAAAACTTCAGCTTGCAAAGGCTAGCAGCTTCGCCAGAAAGCTTTCCACAAGGGCTGGTCCACGTCTTTGCTCTGACCAGATTTGTGCTGTGTCTTCATTCATTGCCTATGCAGACAAACAGCGTGAGCGGATGCACCTTGGGGAAATACAGCTTAAGATTCCACAACAGCGGTGTTCTCAGTGTAACCCCCGCAGGCATCCACATTCCACAGCTGGCCACAGCATGGGAAAATAAAGATAAAAATAGTATGCCAATCGTGCCACCATTCACAGTTTAGATCTTTAGGATCATGAAGTCACTGAGAAAGTAAGACTGTATTAACTAACGGGATTAATCCTGAACGCAGTCTCTTTAGCAGAAGTAAGTGGGGAGAAGAACAACCAAGAGATTACTGTCTAAAAGCTAGCAAACCCCATTTGCAACAGACAACGCAACCTATCAAAGGCACATATAAATCAATGAGCTGTTGATCCATCACCCTTAGTTTTCACAATTACTTCTTACAATGCATTCAGTTCTTGCTTCAAAGCACCCTCAGAGCTACAGCTCCCACTCCGAGCTCCCCAGAGATCATCTGCTGTTGCAAAGCAATCAGATTTGAAGACATCTTGGAGTCTGCCTGCTTGGTTTTTAATGATGTACATCACTGTTCAGACAGATTATAACCCAGTTCCGCCATTATCAATCATAACAGTGAGTTATTCAGCCCAGCAATGAAACATCAGATTCTTTTGTTTAGTTTTGCTACACTCGAGAGCACTTCAGTGACTTTTGCCTTCAAGAAGCACTAGACAGAGGGAGGGACAAATTAAACTGTAAATAGAAATGGAAATGTGAGAGCAGTCATCAGTCACTGTGGCTTGTACGGAAGTTTATAAGTCAGCCCCAAGCTGGGAGAAGCCATGGGCTGAATCAGGAGACTGTTTTGGCTAACAGCAAAGGACTTGTGCAGGGGAACAGGGTACCACATGAGCTGTCTTCCTGCCTCTTATCACCACAGAGCTGCAGCAGGAAAGGTTTCGAACTAAAACAAGGGATACTTGCATAAGGAGAAACCAAACCAGCAAAAGAGACACCCCAACTTGAATTGCACTGCACAAGGCTCCCAGGGTAGCTGGTTGTCACTGAATTTCTGCCATGGATGGCGTCCTAGAATGGTAGGGGAAACTATTCAGCACTGCAGCACAACCCCTGCCTATGGGATTAAGGCTCCTATGAGCACCAGCGCTCATAAGCTCACTACCACGTTAGGAAGGGAAGTATTTCAACAAGGTAATAAGAACATCCTTTCCTTGCTGCCAGCAGCTCATCCCAGCACCACAGGTCTTTGATGCTGTGATGTTCACCCAGTCCCTGTGCAACTCAAAAGTCTTCTTAGAACATCTTGGGGAGGAAACTCCACAGACCTCAGCCAGCAAGGTGCAAAACATATCTGCTACCCATTTATTGCTTATATCAGGTCAGCAAACAATGGCTCCGTATCCCACCTTTGCCCTAGCCCATGCCATCAATTCCCTGCTCACTCAGGGTCTGTCAAGTGTTTGGGAATAGCTGACAGTGAATCATGTTATATTTATGATAGTATTACAGAGCTTAGAAGATAATCTCTGTCAGATTCTTGAGTTACAGAATCAGGTTGGGTTTAAATGCAAATCATGGCAGTATACAGCCTGAACTCGCTTCTAAGCTTTAATACGCGTTCCCTGGAAGGCCAAAGCACTGGGAACTATGAGGTACAGCACAGGGCAAAAGACAAAGACAGGAAATGCCACGAAATACAGCCCCCCTGGAGCTCAATTACTTCTGACTCATCCTCCCAGACGAGTTCTTTGCCGCCATAAATCAGAGGGAACAGAAACACTCACACTGCTGAGAGGGTAATTATTCCTGAACAGTGTGAGGGAAAAAACACACATGCTAATAGTGCCAGCTCATGAGACTGCGGTGTCGACAGGGAGAAAAACATGCTGTTAAAAAACAGAGGCCCCACTGCAGCCTGTGTGCAGCACTCAGTCATGGCAGCCCCCCGGTCTGCAATTCAGGAGCCATTCTGACAAGGTAACACTAGCCCTGAGCAAAGGAAACAAACCCAGCTTGGTTCAGCTGCCAAGATCTTCAAGGTACCTGCCCAGCTCAAAAGTGAAATTAATTTGATGATTGTTCCCTTTCGGAGCTTCCTTTGACTTTATATTTTCATTAACAGAAATAAAACCCAGATGCACTTCTAAGAACAGGAACTCATCAGCTTTGCTGCTTCAGTGCCAGCATGCCATGACATAGGTGGTGATGAGAAGCAGAGCCGGTGGAGTCCAATCCTTCCCAGCCCTGCTCTGAACAGGTCTCAGCAAGGTTAACGGGGCAGAACTTGGCATCACATGTGCTACCACAGTAAATCAGGTCTGTGAGACACCTGGGTGCCCCAGGGCATGCTCCTCCCAAGACCTCACTGCTCCATTGGGCTGAAGTTGCATCCATAGGACCAGTTTGCACCTATGCCAAGACAGCAGGATGCCCATGGACTGCATGGCAGCATTGCCGCTTCAGTGGCCATCAGCTAGGGAACAGCATGAGTTACCTTCCTGCAGGGGTATACAGAGATAAAAATCAATTTGCCTCCTCTCGTGCACTCACCCTTTTCTCCCAGGACACATCTCTGCCAATCCGCCCTCCAATTAACCTTACATTAAAGGCTTCCCAGACCTTTACAAAAAGGCCACAACACCCATGGTTAGCACTTTCTTTAAATGCACTAATACAACCACACATCCTGATCTACACTCCCCTTTGGAAGCAAAACTGACTTTAACCCTGCTCTGAGCCTCTTTCCAGAGCTCCTGGTTTGTTCCAGAGCCAGGAGACAGCAGCAAGCAGTGCAACAGTTTTTCCCCTAGAGTCATATGAAAGCACAAACCCAAGCTCTACTCCGGAACAACTTGCAAGAGAACACTCAACTATGCTATACACAGCAGGGACAAAGTCTTTCCAGAAGTGTTTATAATGCAGGGCAGGCACTTCTGTGTTAAAGACATATAAAGCTTGCAAAGTGGAAGCACACTTCTGTAGCATAAGCACAGAACAAAAGGTGCGTAGTTTGGGGGCTTCAGGCTGAGGACAGGGCAGCAGCCCTTGGGCATATCTATACATCAAAGGTTTATCACACACATCCTCCAAGTTGCATCCAAGCACCCAAACTACACACAGTTGGTCCCTATGAGTAATGTCATTGTGTTGTGCTCAAAGAGCGACTCAAAACCAAGGACTTCAGAGAGGGCTCCAAACATGGGCTGTGCTGTTGTCCAAGGGCTATGGGAGACCTCAACAAACATCCCCCTCTAGGACAACCAGATGCTTCCAGAATTGCTGTACCCTCAAACAACCGGCAACTCAACCCTTCCTATGTCCAACGCCACACTTCTTAAGGAGAAGGCATCTCAACGCCCAACTTGTCAATGAGAATTGACCAATGGCAGTACTGTCACATGCATTACTGCATAACTTTCCATGACCTTCTGGGACCACCAATGGTTTGTAGATTGTGATTTGGTAATTACTGGTCTGCAGGAAGTTGTTGCAGTAAACACGAGGCTTGTGTAATATCACCCTTTATTGCCTCCCTCAGGGGAGATAACGCAGGGGAGGAAATGAGGCTTCCAGTATTGACAGGTTTCTTTACTAAACTTCTATCTTTGACGATTTCCCACTTGTTAGGCTGCCACAAATGCAGCATTGAATAATCACAGTGCTCCCCCTGCTTCTCTCCTCCCCTCTTCAGCTAAGCACGTCAACTCTAAAAGCAAACATAGAATCTGGGGGTTTAACAAAGTTGTCCTAAATGTGTCCTTTGGACTCTGCTCTCACCAAAGGATGATGATAATTCGTACATCCACATTCAGTACATGAAACCCTGCAATTCCAAACCCTCTGCTGTGCTGGATGCCTCACGACCACCAACACCACACCACGAGCATGGCAGAAACCCTCAAGCAGAGCAAAACCTGTATGTGTATGTCAATGAATCGAGAGTCTCAGACTTCACCCACACACACATTGCCAAGGGGAAGTAAAGGATCTCACCAGCCTCTCATCTGAATATATTCTTTGAAATTCACTTCTGATGCATGACCTTTAGCATGGAAAACATTTCCTACACACCTCCCCTTTCATTTTTAATATCACTTTGAGGAAGCGGATGCATTTCATGTGCTTTCATTAGGAGCAACCAAAAAATCCAAAGGAAATAATGAAAAAATACAGATTCCATAATGCTGACATTTGATGTTGGTATTTAGCTGCAATGTCAACTTTGCTAACTTCACAATTCATCAGCAATGATCAGATACTGGGATCTTTCTACACTAGGAAGAAATAAATAACATGATTTAAAGAAGGTTTGAAAGTGCATGAATATGCACGGCTCTCCAAGACTGAGAGGAGGTGGGACCTTACCTTGCACCAGTGTCTGAAATCACTGGGATCAGAATGGGTAAGAGGAATGCAAAGGGCGGTAATTAAGTCAAAGATGAGGGCTGTAAAGACCTCACTGACACAGCTTCAGAAATCACTGCTACATCTCTCAGCAGTATGAAGAGCACAGTAGGTCTGTATCAAGGGTAAAAAGTACCTGAACTTCCTTCTCCAAAGTGACAATTCCAGCACTTCCCACCAGAAGTGATGCTTCCCAGGCTGCAAACGCAGATTACAGTCAATGGAGCTGATGGCAATTGAGAGAAAGAAGGGCAGTTCATCTCCCAGCCCATGAAATTGCAGACTGCCATCAGAAGCTATTTCCTTCAATTCAGAATATTCCCTCCCTTTTTCCCCTTTAACAATGGGCCCAGAAAAAGCCGGAGACATCTGCCAAGCCCAGATGGCACACTTGGAAAATGACTGCGCGTCTGTTTATAAGGAAAGTGATAGAGTCAACAGAGAAGGGTTGGATATTTATGTACATTGAAAGCCGCTCATCTCTGCAGTGACAACTTGAAGTTTCCCATCTCCGCTGCAGGAGGGACCAAAGAGCTCCTGCTCCACTGAGGAACCTCATTCGCAATGGGCCACACTCCGGGAACGTGAGACCCTGTGGCTGAACTGCTCCTCCCTCCATCACCAAGGTACCACAACCCTCTAGCCATGAAATGCCCTTTGGGAAAAGGGTACCCAGAGGATTATCCAGTGACTCTTCATGAGGAAGCAGCAGAGTCCAGGTCCTAGGCTCAGCTGTAAATAAAATGTAATTCTGCCCTTTAAAAGCAAAGGGTGGCAGAGAGGGGAGGGGAGATGAAAAGGAAACATAACTCCATACTGAAAAGAGTAATTTCCAGGGGATTAAGCTATTGTGCTATTTGCTTTTGTCTATTTTAGCTGCTGCTCAAGATGTTAACCTCACTACTCCCAGTGAAGCAATGAAAACAATTATTGTGCTGGCAATGGGATTTACAGCTGACAAGAAATGCCTATTATGGAAAGAGTGAGGAGTGCCACTATGAATAACCTCTTCCAGTCCCAGCAGTGCCCTGTAACCAGCAAAGAATATATTGTTCCTTATGGCACTTCAGGCTGGGTGGGCAAGGACACACACAGGGACAATACATCTGCCAAAACACAATCCACCCACAAGGCAAAGCCTAGATGTCACAGCAAGGAGAGCCTTCAGTCTGGCATGAAGACACATGCCTTTGCTCCAAGACCTTCATTTTTACCAGCAGACACTACCAAAAGCAATGCTGTGACAGCAAAACCACCCAGAGGAGAAGATAAAAGCTTAGAGCATCCCTATACAACCTGCAGCCACTTTTCTTCTAACCAAAACCCATTCAGTTTGCTGGAAGATGGGGAAGGGAATCAAGTGCTTCACCTGATCCCGGGGGCACTCCAATCACAACGGTGCAGAGATGCCCACATTGTGTGCCGGCTGCAGGCACCATGTAGTCAGGAAAAGTGCCTGGTGCTCAAGAAGGCAAATGAAGGCGATCCGAGCTGAACGCAGCACGCAGCCCTAATGGCCTTTCAAAAGCCCTCACGCTGCCAGCCAGCGATGTCAAGGAACTGCGCTCACAGTGGCATCGCAAAGTAAGTTAATTCAGTACTTGCAGAGGTGCCACGCTGACACGATAAACTCGAAAAGGGAAGCAGCTTGCTTAAAAGACAGAGAAATACAACAAAGAACTTCTTTCTTCTTCTCCATCCAACCACCACCACCAGCTGCATGCCTCCCTGGCCTTCTGCTGTCGATAAGGTACCAGGACACAAACCTTATCCTACTCAACACTTGCTCTTTAAACAGAGAGGCAGCTTTTGCAGTTGCACAAAGAAGCAGCAGCAGTGACTCTCCACCAGCACAGGGCTAACAGCAGCCACACGCTAGGGACCCTCACTCAGCACAGCCAGCCCCTGCAGGATGAATACCCTGCCATCCCCAGTGAGCCTCAAGCCTCTGCATCTTCCAGCAGCACGCACCGTTACCAAGCCAGTGACAGGCAGGCAGGAACCTTTTGTTCCATCTTGCCTGTTTCCTTGCTGACTACAAAAGGGGTCACAGCAAAAAGACAGCAACTTTGCTGAGCCCTGCACAACTTTGCAGCGCACCATCAAGCTTTGAAGGCTGCTCTGATTCCCTTTGTCACTGCTATTTTTGCTGCCTACACTGGAGACTACCAAGGGACCACGCAAAACACTGCCTCTGTAAGAAAAGGAATATTCCACAACATCCTTTCCCCCCTTATCTCGCTGAAGACACAGGTCCTACTATATTTCCAGAAATTTGCCTACTTTGGAACAAGAGCATCAGTTCCTTCATCTTCCCTCAATACCAGGACAGTGGATGGAGCTGCTAATAGCACAAGACAAACATTTCAAGGCATGCTGACACAGTCTTTTCTTCTGGCCATTTTGGCTCTGCACTGGGGTGCAGTAGCTGTGGTATAGGTGCTTTGCACTTCTATCCCAGCTGCAGTCACCTAAGGCAGAAAGGATTGACCATGAAAACCCCTTGGGGCCACTTCATGGCTACCAAGGAAGAGCACTGCAGAGCCTCCTCTTCTCTCCCAACACTAAATTACCCCCATATCCCCCAGCACAAGGTCGCCAAAAGCCACCAACAATCTGAGCCCACAGAGCTCAGATCCTGGACATTAACTTCTCCAAGGTCCAAGGAGCTCAGGCCTGCAAAGCTAAGCCAAGTCCAACGCAAAGAAATATTTATTTTCTAGGTAGACTAAACACTCACTGTTCAGAATTACATCAAACCAAGATGAGAATTCCATTAGCTAATCTAATTCAGCCTCATCTGCTTGAATTTCATTAGATGTGGCTGCACTGGAGACTCGGTAATGAGACTCCAGTACATTGGGATCCTGACGGCTTCTGACTCCATCTCCCAAGCTGATGTGGACAGCTGTAATTGTGCTAATTAGCTGCAGAACCTGTGATGTACTTCACATGAGCTCAGGGTGAAGAGAGAAAGATTAAAACAAAGCCAAATGAATGAGAAAGCATCAGTAGTTGTACACAACGTAGAAGATGGGAATAGCACACCCTGTGCATGCAGATGCCTTGACTCAGACAGGGGAGGGCATTCACTGCACAGGAACAAAGTGTCCCTGGATAGGATCGGTTAATTAGGTTGATAAATTAAAGGCTGAAACTGGAGGCAAAAAAGAGCTTTCTTATTTGAATAACCCCTCTACAAGTTGTCTCAGCCATCGGAAGCTGCACACCAAAGCTATTCCGGAAAACAATTGGAGCATTGTTATTTCTGTAACCCGCTTGGTGGTTTTACATACAGAGAAATCATCAAGCTTAGATTTGTCAGCACTCCCACAGAGATCAAGAGGATGCTGGTTTGAATAAGCAGCTAGACAGCCTGGATGGCAGCGTTTGGTCCCGAGCCCTGCCCAAGTGATATAAAGGGCCCATGCTGCTCTTTGCTTACACTGCCAGCATAGATTGGGTTCGAGCTCTTGATCAGCACATGCATCATTTTAGGGTTTTATGTCAAAAAGAACCTTTCAACTTCAATGCCATAAGGACAGACTGTAAAACAAGTGATGTTTTACTGTGTCCATGAATGAAGTTGCATTGGAACAGGAGAAGCACAGGCAAACCATGGAGAGTATTCAAGCTGCCAGCTTTCATACTGCAATGTCTAAGGAGGGATGGCTCCAAAGCCACAGCACATCTGGCCTGCTTCAGGAAGGGATGAGGGTCCTCCAACCAACAAGACAAAAACCAAGTTACAGCAGCAACACTAAGACTCATCTTTGGATCCGATGTTGGGGTTTTTTTGCCAAGCTACAGCAGTTTGGGAAGAGGATGGAATGTTATGAAATTGGCTGGATTCTGCCAAATGAGACATTCTAAGGCCAGAATGAGGCCATTTTCCCACTGATATACACATTTGCAGGACACATGCAGCAGCCCTTCACCCTCTGCACCTTGGCTGCCTTTTCAGGTCTCTGCCTGTCCTGGGGGAAGCCAAACAGCACTGTCTCCAGCATGAATTCCAGGCTTTCTGTGGCACAGGGACACCCGCAGCACAGACATCTCTGAAGGACTCCACCATCCCAGCCAGCCTCTTCCTTCTCTGAAGAAGGTATGGAGTAATTACAGCAGCTTTAATGACCTGAGGCAAAGCCACAGCACTTCGATGCTTTTCCAGCATAAGCCCTTGTAGTTCACCTTCACCACAGCCCCCAGCAAGACCAGGAGAAGCCCATTGCAATGAGCTCATCAGGAAGACACCGAGGTACAAATCACCCCAGCGTGCCCCTGCCTCAATTAATGCCTTCTTTGGAGCCTGCAGCAGTGGTGAGCTGAAAAAGCTTGGAAAGCAGCGCAGGAGCAAGATTCACTGTGAAAGAGCAGGATTCAGGCAGGGAGCAGGTTTGTAACCTCCTCTCAGCCTCTTCCACAGCCCCAGTGGTACCTGCAGCAGCCTGTGGGGACACAGAGGACTTGAGAAGCATCCAAAGCCTTTGAGAAATACAACCTCATACAATTTAAACACTAAATACACCTGGTGTGAGGGAGATCCTGGGTATAAGCTGGGGGGAAATGGCCAGAATTAATCCAGATGTCTCACAGAATAGCAGTTCTCACAACTGTTTGTGGTTGAACCTACTCCAGGCTCTCCCACTCCACGCAACCACATTGATATCGATTTCGGAATTGCTTTCAAATTACAAGCGAGAGCAATCAAATTAACTGCACGAATTTCGGGCATTACACTTCTCTTGTGATTTCAATTATCGATTAAGTACCAGGGCAGAAGCATTAAGCCTCAAAACATTAACCATGATTAGTACTTTGCTATTGCAGAATTGAGGGGGGTGTCATTGATATTTTCTTTTCCCCTTTTCTAATTTCTGGAGCAACGTTTGTGCTGGATACTCTGGGAACTACAGTTCAAATGCCACATTCCATGTCAAGTGCCTAAAAAGATAGAAACTGTTCCTAAATGATGCCAATACAGTGAGTTTTGATAGCAAACAGTGGCTATAAATCACAGTGTTTCACTGGCCTGGCTGAAAAAGCTTTGTCATTCCCAAGGGATGGCCTCACTGGTTTTAGTATCCGTGTTGATCAGCTGGTATTTATTGGAAGAAGCTGCACATAACCCTCTAGAGGTTATGGGCAAATGAGGTGCCAGGGGTTTACGCAGAGAAGCAAACAGGTTTCACAAGCAGTCTCCTATGCCAAATACATTGCTGGCATGGTTCTGTTGGCTGCCCTGGGTTTTTTCCTAGAGGAGAGTGGCCCTGGATTTTTAAACATAAAAGGAGCAGCTTCATCATCTGTGATACTGCTAAACACCTGCGTATTTCACAAGCTGCACTGACTGAGCAACGGGAAAGGGTAACAGGCATGTCCCATGAAATAAGGCAGCCCTGTAAGTCGAGAACTGGTCAAGATGGGCATGACATTCCCTTTATAGGGATGCCTTGGCTGCTTGCACCCACCTCCTGATGCTGCCATCATAAATGCCCAGCAGCTTTCAGCCTACATCTCTCTAACACAGCAGAGACAAAACCTGGATGGGGAGCAATCACAGCAG
Source organism: Psittacus erithacus (assembly GCA_009867235.2). Lineage (NCBI taxonomy): Eukaryota > Metazoa > Chordata > Aves > Psittaciformes > Psittacidae > Psittacus > Psittacus erithacus. The sequence continues at coordinate 44,493 of WYDI02036700.1, read as the reverse complement.
TGCTTTATTCACCCTCCCTGTTTATCTTTCCGAAGCAGGTTTGGAGGTACCTCAAGTGTGAAAGCTGAGATACGGATGTGCTTACTGAGAGGGTGCGTGTATGTGCCCAAAGACACATGCACACATCTGTGCAAGAGGATGGATGTGGTCAGCAGAGGGTTACGCATCTGCTTATCTGCAGCAAGCTACTTAAAGTCGGAGCCGAAAGGATTTGCATGGTCTTGCTCCACTGCGCACCAAGTGCTGCAAAGCTCTGCTTGGCAGCTGCCGTCTTTAGCAAAGCTGGTCTCTGAAGGCTGGCCTCCATCACTCCTCTAATTTCTGGTTCCTCCTAACTAAGCTAAGCTGATAAGCTGTGCCAAACGTCACTTCTCAAATCACTCAGCAGAATCTCACAGCGAGGCAGTTTCCAAGTTAGCTCAGTGACTTGCATCCCCCTCTTCACTTCACTTATGCTGCTTCATTGAAAACATCATTTGCACAAAGACCAAGAGCCCATTTCTCCACATTCATGCACAGTGCAAGTCTAACATGAATGCCAGCCTGACTGCAAGGGCTACCACATATATACAACAGCAGCAGGGAAGAAGAGCCACACACACAGGGCTGTACCATGTCCCTAAAGGCATACGAGCACTACAGCCCCAGCACAACAAACCAGCACCTCTCCAGAGTTCAACAATACCTTTCTTACTGTGTTTGTAGGTTAAGAGGTAAATGTACACCAGGTCTCTAATGGGCTATGCATTGTAAAAATGCACAGGGGGACTGGAGCAGGTTAAAAGAACATCCCATCTGAAGTTAATTACAGCTTTTGAACATGAAACCCCACTGCAGGACTCCAGACAGCAAACCCTCACAGGTAATGACCAGGATGTTTCACCAGCTAGACCTGAAGTCAGTGTGCCAAGAGATGCTGCAGCTGCTAACAAGATCAGAAAGCTTTGACTTCCTTACAGTGAGACACCACATCCCATGAGAAGGCCACTTACAGGCAAGGAGATGGGCAATAACCCTGCAGCATGGACAAGAGGTTGTGTCCAGCCTTAGGTGCAGGCAGGGACCTGGGCTCCCTCATTGGCTTCTGCTTCACACTTGTTCAAAAAGGGAGAAAAAGCAGCCTGTGCCAGAACCCCCCCTTTCTACACTCTCAGTACAGATGGTTTGACTCTAATCCCAAAACCTCAGCTGTTCTTTAGTGATAAAGCCAGTTTGCACTTCAGAAGTGAGCAACATCAGACTTTGAGGGTAAGCTGTACATCTCCGAAGGGCAGCAGCACGCATCACGTATATGCACAGGCACATGGCATGTATAACAAGCAGCAAGCATTCATTCAGAGGTTTGATGTTGGATCACAGGTGAGCTCTGAACCTACAGCCCCCTTTGTCTCCTTGGGTTGCACATTTTGCCTGCTTCACAGCCTGATCATTCATGCCCCAGCACTTCAATCACTTCCCTCCTCCCTGAGCAGTCCGAGCTTTTAGCTTGGGTCACAGGTACCCTGTGGCTGAGGGCACACACAAGGACATGTCATTTAAACCAGTCAGTGAGGCTGCTGTGCTTTCACAGTGTACAGCTGAACTGGGGAACTCAACAGCTGAAGGATGCGATGGAGGCCAACAACACGGGTGGTTTTCAAAAGGACATCACCCAACTCACAGCCAAGGAGTAGGACACCCAGCCAAGACTGGGAGGTAAGAGCAGGTGGAAGGCTGCACACAAGGAACAAGCACATGAGGCCCACACTGACCCTATCCCTCTTCTCTGGGCATCTTTCAGTACCACCAGGATGGAATAACTGGGATAGATGGTTTGAGCCAGTCTGGTAAGCAGCTTATCAGCTGAGACCATTTGCTAATTCAAGCTTAAGCCAGCACACTCCAGTTTCTGAAGTGAAGACAGTAACTGAACATCTGAACCCAGGTCGGCCACAAGACTGACTGAGATCAGACTTAAATCATCCCAAAGAACACTAGAGCTAGTATGGATGCCTACCCTAGAGGCATAGCAAGGGACTTCAATCTGATTTATCTCAGGAACATGAAGGCACCAGTTGGCTCTGTTTCTTAAGGGAGAAGTCATCTCATCATTTACATATTTTGGTCATAGAGCAGGGAGGGGAAAATGATGAACACACATGAAGCATTTGGATGTGCTCAGCTCCCAGAGATTTCCTATCGAACAGGGTCATGACATTAGATCAGTGCTTCCCCATGCAAAGAGGATTTGGTTTTAACTAGAAGCATAACAAGGAATTATAGCAGCTGTGCCTGTCATTATTCACCTCGGCCTGGTAATGGAATTGGTTTGCCAGAACTAAATGGGTTCAAAAGATTAATTAAAACCAGGTGGGTTTGTGCAGTAACTTCTTCACAGCACATTGAGGACTTCCTGTGGCCAAACCACCTCCACTCTTCCTGAGGACCTGCACAAGTTCCAATTGCTCATCTTTGGGGGCAATAATCAAGTTAAACTCAGAACACTGCCTGCGTGATAGAGCATGTTGCAAGGCTCACCTTAGGAGAAAAGCAATATGCAATGACTGATAAAGGCTGGCCCTTGTGAGCCTTCTCCAAAGGATGGTGCTCCCCAGGAAGATCCACTATGTCACTGTACATCCCAAGGGAGATAGCCTTTGCATAAGACAAGCCCAGGAGGGCTTACAAGCAGCTTGTTAGCCTGAAGCTCATTAGCCTCAGAAAAGGAGGGTGATGTGAAGAAGTCTTCCAACTATAAGCAGCCAAGTTCTGTATTTGGAGGGGTCACCACCATCTCTGCTGGCCACACAAAACCCAGATTAAAGACCCCAGCCCATGTCACAGCTCTGATGAGTAAGCGTCTTCCGCAGAAGATCCAAGCATGGATTGGGAATCAAGAGCCCAGAACTGGCTGGCTGACAAGGAATGTCTCAAGGAATATCTCTTGTGTGGAGGATTTCAGAGCCACCTCTGATTTCCCTGCAGAGCTGTAGGATACTATGGCCTCGTGAGATCCTACGCACTTGTACATTACAGCCCCCCTTGGTTGCAGCAGTGCAGGGGCGGACAGGAGAAACCACACAAACAAACCACAGCTTCACAGCTGAGAGTCATGCAGCCAGGGGGGCTTCATTCACACAGGGATCTCTTTGGTGAGCACACCAAAACCCCTTTGCTCGTGGTCTTTCAAACGGTGCTCGGTCACAAGCAGTTCGGATTACAGCAGTCAGACAACAGGAAAGCAGGCTTGAGCCCTTTGTCCTCTCTCACTTCAGCTCCCAGAGGGAAACGGAAAGAAAGCACATCAGGTAAGCTGTTTTAATTTCATTTCTAATCTGAGGCTCCTGTTTTACCAAGCAGCTATTAGGTTCCCTCACAGCTAATTCCCATGCATAGCTTTGTTTCAGCCTCTTGATTGTTATGAAATCCTAAGCAACAACAGTGTTTGGAGGGCATAGAAAAGTAGAAGATAAACGTACATTCCTCAAACCAAGTACTTAAAAGGTGCCCCAAAACCACCCCACAAACCACAAAAGCCAAATGCAACAGCCTCTGAAGTGCCTGAGTGGTTTTGATTTCTCCATGGATAGAAGTCACCTGCCATCCCAGACAGAACAGCTCAGGCATAGCAGTGCCTTGGGTTCACTTCCATTATCAGCATGTGAACATAAACCCCACAGTGCCTTCATTTCCCCAGTGCAGGTATGGCACCAGGATAACCACAAGGTGCAAGGCTCTGGATTAGGCAAAATCCCATTGCTATAGCAGTATTGTTGCAAGAAAACTAGATTTCTCCCAGAGAGATGCTACAGACATGGGCCACACTGAGCCAATTTCCCTCTTGAGCTGCATAATCTGGGAGGAGAATTTCCAGGCATCTTTGTAAAGCAAACCTTGTCCCTAATAAGGCTGTATCAGCGCGCTGCATTCATCGGACCTGCTCTGTCAAACACCCTACCAAACATTAGACGCAAACTATGGGCCCCTTTGGTGAGGGAAGGTCTCCCAGCCTGGAAATCTAGCAGAAAAGCTAGCTAAAACATAGTGTAACCTGAAGGAAGACAGCTTTAAAGAGCTGGCTCTGTGCATGGAGCAGGAGCAGATGGGACCTCCACAGCTCTAGGAGGACGCAGGCTGAAGACAGTAACAAACCTTCTTGTACTTACACGTTTATTCTAAGTTCAGCCCTTGCAGTGGAGATCACACAAACCCACCAGCAGTCACACAGTGCCTGTGCCTCCGATTCTACAGTTCTCAGCCTCCACCAAATCCAACAGCACCTTGCAGCCAGCATTCCCGGGAAGAGCAGGTTCTTCCCTGTAAAGACCCTGCCTAAGTCTGCCTTGCCTTTTTAGCTTTAAAGCCAGTCTTCTGGATGTTGGGAGAATAGAGAGAGCAAAGAAACCACTGCCCAGGAACAGGGTTGTGCTGGGAATACATATTTGCTCCTATTCCACAGGGAATTAAGATGTCGAGATAAAGAAGATGAATTATTAGTAGGAGATCAGAGTGATTCTGTGCTCAGGGACAGAGCACTGTGTCTGAGCACATTTCACAGCCTACCAACCACCAGGACACCACACCAAGTTCTGCATGGCTGAGGAAGGTATTCAGGGAAACACTGAAGTGTAATGAATAAACCAACATTTCAGAACCCACACATTTGCTCCTGCATGGGTACGTGTGCAGGTACATGACTTGCGTTCCACCTCCTGCGCTCTTCGGGACCCTTTGATGTTGTTCTGCAGATGCCTGAGCAGGACAGTTATTAACACTCGGCATTCCCTTTCCTTCCTGTCTCTAGCAGAGGAGGCTGGGCCTCACTGCTCTCAGGACCCATCTCCAAACTGTCAAGCATCTCTGCCACCCCCAAACCAAACTGAATCAAGAAGCAAACACACACGTGTCACCGGCCCCATCGGCTGAAGCTCTGCTCAAACACTGCATTGAACCTCTGAAAAAACATCCCAAGGGACAATTTGTACCAATAAGCTCATGTTCACACTCGGTATTTGTAACCAGGCAGCAGATGAGGAGCTCACACACAGCCAAGAGGATGTTAGTGAGTTCATTCACTGCTCAGGCATTTCTTTCTGAAACCTAGAGATACCAGCTCCATTAACATCAGCACTCGGAGCGCACGCCCTATCGTCTCTCCTCAAAATCATTCCAGCATCAGAGAATTCCTGCTGGGAAATACAACAGAATAAATACAATAACTGAAATCCCATCTACAGGCACACCAGGACCGTTACCTTCGTGCCTTATTTTTTCCCTTTATTTCTTTTCTTTTCCCATAGTCTTTTCTCCCCATCCTTTGCTGCCTCCTGCTCCACATCTCCACAGCTGAAATAAGAAATATCTATTGAGTGCACTCCTTAAACTGATTTCCATGATGTTTTCCTCCACAGGACGGGGTTGTTTTCCAGATAAAGATACACTCACAGTGACAGGAGAGCGCTGGGGGGTTTGTAAAGCTGAAAAACCCCAAACCATCTCCTTCTAATGCAAGGTGATAGTTTTTCAGCATCAAATCCCTTTCCCCTGCCACTAACTGCAACATCTTGGCCGAGCACTCCAAGGCAACTGGTTTGGGGTTTTTTCCCCCGCTGTGGCAAACTGATGTTAATAGTTTTCACGGGGATTGTTGGCTAAAAAGAAAATAAATCAAACGCATTCAGAGAGAAAGATCTTCAAACAAAGGAAAAGAAAATTCAATTAGAAGAGTTTAAGATAACACCCAAATGCTTCATGTTATCACCCAGTGGGCTCTGCAGCAGGTTTTTATCCCCTTCCCTCCCGTTTTTATTCCATGCTGAAGCTACTATAGGGAATTTTGCCCTAAATGCCCAGAATATCTCATGGCACATCCCTCCACCACTGCTCTTTCCATGTTTATAGCATCTCATCTTTCATCATTTAGCTGCACTCTTGACTTGTCACGTAGGTGCTACATATCCATCACACACACGGTGCATGCTCAGCTTCTGCCCCAGCATCCCCACTCCACAGCACCTCTGCCAGCAGCTTCCTTTGCCTTGATGTCGGTTAACAAGACAGTTGTGATCCTGCTGTACAGAAAACACTACCTGATACTAGAGAGGGCTGGGAAAACACAATAAACCTCCTTTTTCTCTCCTTCATTTAACTTCCCCGCAAGTGTGTGTCCCTCAACTACATCAAAAAGAATCAAAATCATTTTCCAAGGTTTTTCCTGCTCATTAAAAAAGCACATAAATGCATTTTGATGGGCAAACAGAGCACGCCAAAGGCAGATCCTGAACAAATGAACTAAACAGAGTTTTGAACTCATTCTTTGAGAGAGGGCTTCCAAAAAGAAAAGTGTAAATGGGCTGATCTGCTGGCTGATACCCAGATGAATGTTTGGGCTGTCTCTTCTTCAAGGCTTCCTTCCACCCCTAAGCTTCCATAGACTGAGGAATAAACTACATCATGTTCATTTCTGTGCCTTCCAGAGCTCTGTTCCTGCCTCCATCACTAGGGCTTGCAGCAGCCTTGGGCCAGCGGGTGCAGAGCTTCACCTCCTCCTTGCTCAGCTTTCCTCTTGCTGTTCTGCAAGATGCCAGCTTCACTTCAGCCATCCAGCCTGGCCCATATCCAATGCTTTCTTGGAGTATGCCTACCAAAGGCTGTCCTATCTCTTCTGACACTCTGCTCCGAGATGTGGGACTCCCCAGCCTTGGATTTCACAATCAGCTGTTCCAAGATGACCTTAGTTTCCACCAGCAACTCCGTCCTAGAAAAGCCACTTCTGGTACACCCCCCACTCCCTCTATGAATAACCATGCAAAGAAGCCATTTGCTTCTTTTCTAAAGCCAGTCATTTCCCTTTCTATCCACAAATCCCCTCCTTATGGATGCTCTTCAAGCTCTGCTGGCTCCCACCTCACCTCCCAATTAGAGAAGCCCATATTCCTTAGCCATGGAAGCACCTTAGCACCCCTGCACATGCCTTCTTGACTGCTTTCACCTTTCGTTTCCTTTTAGGTTCCTTGTCTTGAACCATAGACTTTGCTCAGCTCCTGAGCCCCCAGCACTACCCTCCCACTGCTCTTGCAGACATGGCACAGCTGCAAAGAGAGGCAATAAGAGGTTGGAAAAAGAGGTGGAAAAGAGGGGCAAAGAGAGCTGAGAAGCCCTTGGCAAAGAGGAGCCCATGGAGGGCTGATGCCCCTGGGAAAAAACCTCCATTTGAACATCCAGTAGCAGAGGCAGCACAAGAGCCCAGTCCAGAGCCCCAGGGCCAACACTGATCTTTGAAGACCCTGAGAAGCAGCAGTCTTGAGCACCAGGGTGTGAAGAGCCCCAGCAAACCCCTGTGTCTTTGTTCATGGAGCTGTCACTTAGTGGCACATCCACAATGGCACCTCTGCTCATGGAGGGAGCACTCCCACAGATGTGAGTGGGTTTCATTAGGAGGGATGCAAACAGAGCACAAAACTATCATCAGAGGCCATTAATGTTTTCTTAATGTGTGAACTGAGCTGGAAGCAGCAGAAGGCAAATTAAAAGCTTGCACTGACATTGATGGTGCCTCTGCTTCTACCCAGGCTTTCAGTGACATTAGTAGCAAGAGGTGGGAAAAGAGGGATACTCCTTGTCTTTCCCTTTGCTGTTACCACTGTAGAGTCCCCATGGGGAAAAGAGCAGGATGCTACAGGCTGCTCCAGCTGCTCTCCCATCTCGTCCTCTCTTATCACTAGGAGCCATAGAAATTCATGTTAACACAGGATCTTTGCTCCCTTGAATAGCAAAGCTCCCTGCTGGAGATCAAAAGCAGCCTTTGAGGTATGGGATCTGGCTGTTGTAGGAAAGATTAAAATCATTACAGACCACTGCCTCCAATCTGAGGCTGAGAACAAGGAAGAGAAACACACTTCAAAGCAACAGCCCATATCCAGAGTGACTGACCTCGTAAGAAACAAGAAGTTTTCAACACCTGGAAATAAGTAACATGACAGCAAAATCCTCCCTCAGTGAACTTGTATAAGCTCATGCTGAACATAAGCATCCTTCATAAAGTACCTTGTGCCAGCCCCTACACACCCCACATATGCTTTTCATGGGATGCCTCTGGATGCCATGGGCAGTGGGGAACCCTTTTTCCTATGGGCTTGTCTTTCGTTTGGCAGGTTCTTATTCATCCAGGGCAGTGAGAACCCAGCACCCATGGGCCTGTTAGCACATGGCCACACAAGCACAGTGGAAGGGATGGCAGGCGGTGGGGCAGAGCCATGGGGCTGTGCCACAAGGGATGGGCTTTACTGTAAATGCAGAGCACGGCCCAACACAAAGCTCTGCTCTGGGACAAGGATCAGAGGCAGAGATTGTAAACTGTGAGCAAACTCCTTTTAGGGGCTAATGGGAACATAGATGGGATTTCCTGAACACCCTCAGGGCTTGTCTTTCTATAAGAGCTGCTTGCATTTAATTACAATCAGTTACATTAGCTACATCAGTCGATTTAATTAAATTGCAAGGACACTCATAAGTTGATTTAACTCTGTCTCAAATGGATTTAGCAAAAAAAGTTGCTAAGAAACTAAATCAACATAAACCCAGATTAAATCAGCTGAAGAGCATCCACACAGGGTTTTGCAGCAATTTAGCAACAACGATTTCCAGACCCATTTTAAATGAAGCAGAGGAACTCAGGCACAGAGAAAGAGGAACTTTGGGGATGGAAGCGGCGTCCAGCATTTCAGCAGCCTTAAGGAGACTTGAGCTGTGAGAAAAGCTCCCTTCTTTTCCTCCATATCCTAGAGTTGGCATGCTTATTTATGCTTGGAGTGACCATCACCTACTGGTCCATATAAGATGTTCAGCAAGACTACGCAATGGCGTAACAAGATTGACCATTCCACACATCACCCATGGTGAGATGTCACGCTTCACACCCCAAAAGCCTGATCTGATAAAGTAAATCTCTCAGGCAATCCTGGCAAGGCAGAACCAGAGGAGCAGATTGCTGCAATCAACAGCAATTTCACTCCCACAGCATCACCCTGGGGTCATGCTCACCAGCACACCCAAGCATCCTGACAGAGCAATGGGGGCAGCCAGCCCAGGCCCAGGCACCTCCAGCATCCTTTCTTTATGGGCCTTATACATGGCATTTCCCCAAGGGGCTCAATTTCTCCATGCTCTTCTTGTGCAGTCAAGCATTAAACACCAGTGGCCTTCCTATCGCTTTCCCAAGGGACTCATTTCATTGTTTAAGCGATCCTCTAGCGCAAGACGTAAGGAGCTGTCAGCAGCACAGCTAATACAGTCATCATCGAAAGCCAACATCCCTGCTCTACACAGATATTTATAGGTTAAATAACCTCAGACAGGATGCAGAGGTGGCGAGGGACTGAGATCTGCACACAAACAACACACACCCAAAATCCTGAGATGAGGCAAATGAATGAGTAACAGTGATAAAACCCACAAGGGAGGCAAGGAAGAGTTTGCTCCAGCCTCCTGCAGGGGATACCAAGCAGAAATGGAAGACTGCTCTTTGTCAGCTATGCCATGGTGAGGTGGGGAAGCAGCAGCCATGACTTCCCCGGCAAAGCTGCTGCCCCTTCGGCAAGCTCCATTCCTGGTCGATTTTCCCTGGAACACTTGGCTTGCATTTCCTCAGCAGCTAACAGTGGCTGTAAGGGAATGCTCTGGGGACACAAACTCTTCCAGCCCTGCTTCCTCCAAGCCCAGTGAGGTTTCTGCTGTTGGCTCAGAGCAACAGTAAAACTCAACAGCAAGCCCAAAGGCATCCCTTCCCCTGTCCCCCCGGTGCCCATTAATGCCTTGAGGAAGGTTTCTGCAGCACAGGACTGGAAGGCAAGCACAAAGTAAAGAATTGCATAGAATCATGAAATGTTTGAGTTGAAAGGGACCTTAAATATCATTCTCTGACTTGCAAACGATGATGATTTTACAAGGTCACTGCGGATTTACTAGAAAACCAACACAACTCATGAAAATTCATCTTGGTTTGCTTTTTCCATACGTTTTATTTCTGGACGTGCTGACAGGGACACCTTCCACTAGACCAAGCTGCTCAAAGCCCCATTCAACCTGGCCTTGACATTAAAAGCCAGGATCAACACATTGCACCAAGCACAGAGAGCAGCAAGCCAGCCCACACCAGGGCTGTATGCAGGTACTGGCACTGCACAGGCTGAAGCCCAGGCTCTGGGCACTGCTCCATGGCATCACCCACTCCTCACTCCAGGCTGGACACGTCCACCAGTGAGCCACATGCTTTGGAACACTATAGCCCTGTGCATTTGTAACTCCACTCCATAGGACTCAGGAGCAGCACTAAGTTAGACAACAGGGCTCCAGAGCACCCTGGGACTCTGATGGTGGCATCTCTCTACAGGAGGACACTGTGAGCTTTGCTAGAGCCCGTGATGAAGCAAACATCATGGCCTTCCTGCACCAGCACACCTGACCTGCTTGATTCCTACTGACCACACAGGAGCAGCCGGGTACAACAGCACTGGTTTCTCCTGATCGATGGGTCCATTTGCAGATAGATTTCCATGGAAAGATCCTAACATGAGCAAATCTACTATCCTTAGAGACTCAGCGAACAAGAAAGGTCCCATCTGCCTTCCAGTGAATCCCATGCAATGAGCTCCTGAACTCTCTAACCTCTTTTCACACAGACTTCCCCAGGGCAAAAAAACCACAGCAATGTATTCGCTCTTCATTTCAAAGCGGATTAAAGCTATGGGTTACAAGCTAAAAAAGAAACACACCCCCAAAACACACCACAGCACATCCTGCTTAGTGCTCGGACACAGATTTCCAACACAAAAAGAGATCACACCACTACTGCACACAGTGGGTTTGGGTCAAGCCCTGGCACAGCCCCAACTCAGCCAAGCACTGCCTGGGATGAGCATCCAGGTAAACTGCTCCTGCAAAGCCAGGGCTGCCAGAGCAAAGAGAAGAGGCTCTGTAGGCACAGCAGGCTCAGCAAAGTGGATGTACAATATAGGAAACATTAGTCTGTGGTTACCTGGCTAAATACCAAGCAATTTGGACTTGAAAACCCTCCCTGCTATCTTGTTCCCCTAATCAGCTTTTCTCACAAAGGAAAAGCCAAGCTCAGCTTTCAGGAGGGGACAGAGGTGACAAAGAAGAGGAATAAGTGACACAGAGGTGGTTGCTTGCCAGGCATCACTTCTGACCTCCTGCTGACAAGATCAGCTATGCAGAAGCACTTAATCCCATATAGTAGTACAGAGGGACAGCCCAGCTTGGTTTTGGGGGCTTGCTTCTTGCTTGGGCAAGGTCCTCACATCACCACACCTCTCCTGCCCTTCTCATGTAAGAGCAGAGTGTCACATTTAGCAACGCGAGGAGCTCAGTAAAGCACATGGACTTTGTGAATGAAGAGCAATAGGAAAGGATGACAAGCACTGGAGCCACCAGCACGCAGACTGCTTTTCCCACTGTGCCAATAGACTTGGAACAATTCATTTACTGTCACAAACAACCTAAATACAATACTGGAATGAGCTAAAGCAAAACTCAGCACAATGGCATCCTGCCTGCATCCACTAGTGTGGGAGATACATTTGCCTGGGGAAAATGTACATTGCGTAACACACGCCAGACCTGTACAGCCAGAGGCCCATTTAGAGCTTCCACTAGGTGCTAAACACTGGGACTTCCATAGCTGAGACTTGTGAGCATGAACATAAAGGAAGTTCCTAGAGGAAAAAAGGTTATAATACAAGATAGGAGCAAGAGGAATAATCTTTGATCTCCCAGTCTCCTTGAGAAGCTGCCACCCAGCTGCCCTTGGGCAGGGCTGGCTCACCTTCTGTCCAGGAGGCTCAGATCAATGCACAGGAATAGCTCTGATCAATTGGTAAGGGGGAGAACGCTGCTCAACAGCTGCACACACATCACTTGCAGTTGCTGCCAAACCTCTGAAAGATCCACGAGGGACCACACTAATCAATTTTTACTTCTAATTAAACTGATGCCTGCAGTCTGCTGGAGGAAACATGGGCAGGAGGGACTGCCCTAAATGAAGATCCTTAGGAGGCAGCAGGGCAGGGATTTACAGCAAACAGTTGGTCATTTGAGTAGAACAACAAAGATGAAAGAATCAACCTGTCAGTTACCATAACCTATGACACCGAATCTTCTCCTCATTCATTTCTCCCTGCCCTCAGCCACCTTCACAGGCTTTCTGCTCTGACAGCCAGGTCTCTGAGGACTCAGGAAGTGAGGTTAGGATTTAATGGAGTGACTGGCATGTTTGTGCCACTGATCACAGTGATCCACTGCAGAACAACTCAAACTTCACTTCTATTGAGCCTTCAGTTCCGTTCCCTCCTGTCTTGAAGTCAGCAAAAGAGCTTCTTGCCCAGGGATAGTCACCCTCTCTGGTTGTCTTCACATGCCTTGTTAAAACACCCCTATGTCTTAACAGAGGGTTTGAGCCCATTTATTACACCCATCACTTACTACCAGACCTGGCCTCTGCAGTGTGAATGTCTCCACCTCAGGTAGTCACCCCAGCTCTTCTTTACAGCCAAAGGGGGAAGCAGCCCCTGCAGACAGGGCTGCACCAGGTATCTGGATTGGGCAAAAGGAGATAAACCACTGATTTACCTTCTGCAGTGATGAACGGGTGCAGAAGGCAAAGCTGGGCAAACAAATCCCATCCTACAGCATCTTCGTTTGGTGCTTGCCAGCAGGGAGAGCCTCCAACCATCTGCTTAAAATGAAGTGTTGGGGAAAGAAGTAAAAAAAGGAGCTTGAGAAGTAAATGCTGCTGATAGTGAATGAAAACTGCCAGGGCTGCAGCTACACGTGTCTGATAAGCTGAAAGTATTCTGGGGTGTGTGATGCCTCAAAGCCTTGCACAAGAAAACCAAAGATGGGAAGTGTTATCAGAGGACTGGGGCCCAGCAGATGAGCTCAGGCTGTCCAGTGCTGCCCAACAGTCAGATACAAGGACAACAATGGTACATGAGAGCAAGGCCAAGGCAGTCCTGAGCAATGAAGAAATGTCACAGCTGGGTAGCACCATGGGAGGGGGTCAACAATCCTCACATATTCCCATCTCCTTGTCTCTGACCTGAACTGTGACTGTATTTCTCAACTCTGGCTTCAGAATTTTAGAGCTCTCATCGAGGCAAGGAAGTGGGAATTAATGGTCCATTTCGGAGGACCAGAATAAGCAAATCACCACTTTCACAAGGCTAAACTTTATCATGCTGTAACAAAGATTTCTAGAAGGTACTCTACCACCTTTTCATCGCAAGCTAGCAGCTTGTATGTAAACTCTTGTGTACCTTCCTGCACTCCTCACAGCTTTCGTCTCTTCTATTGCCTCATCTCTTCAACTCAAAGCCTTCGTGCTCTTGAGAAAGCTAGATGGCCTCTTCTTTCTGGTCCTGGTGTCCCATCAGAGTTTTGGGACACTGATAAAGACAACATAAGGGCTTAGCAGACAAGAAGCCATAACAATGAGCAAACTCCCCTGAAGAGGCCCATGACAACCTTGAGGATAAGGTGAGTGAGTCACATTAGACACTTCAGCATCCCCAGTGTCAACAGCAGAAACCAGGTAAGCTTTCAGGTCCATTATGTGTTGCCAAGTACCTGCATAAGTGCATGGAGGAGTGAGATAATCTGGCTGACAGATTGCTCAAGTTGCAGTGGCCATGGACAGGCAAAGACCTGATCCATGCAGTGGGGGCTGCTTTGAAACAATGGCTTCTCCAACGCTCACGCCAGAGAGGTGGCAAATGCTACTGCAGGGGGGTAGGTGAGGAGACGCTGTGGACAGGGAGGATTGAAATAAGTTAGACCCATTTGAAACTCCAAGTGAAGAGAAGCATTGCACTGCTCGGTCTCCCAAGCCAATTCAAAACAGCCTCAAACTGTCATTCCCTCTCTCTACACCCACATCTTACTACCAGGCACAAGCAGTTTGCTGCAGATAAGCTCTCGCAGTAGGGAAAAACTACTTCAAGGTTTTTTAGTGCTTAAATCTTGCTCCATTCCTCCCCCCAAAACAGTGCTGAGAACCAGACAAGCTGTTAGCTGCTTGCAAGGGTTTATTTTGAGTTCTGCAGTTTATTTCAGTACTCAGGTGCAAGCTCCATTTGCTTTGCTTGTTTGCAATGCAGTGATTTGTGCTGCTGGAAGCTGTATCCACTGCAGAGGCAGCACTTGGTTGTAGCTTGGAGGCACTTTACTATTCTCCTTCTTCTTGTTTAAGGAGGGATTCTGGTGCTCTGCTTGGGACAGCCTACACATATGAAGTAAAAGGGCTATTTCAAAAGGCTCCCTGCTATAGATGCTCAGGGTGGAGTTGGGACTCACAGAACAAATGCAGCTACATCCCTTCACTGGGTTCAGCTTCAAGCGCCTCTTTGCTGAAGAGCAATGCGCTTGCAAGAGCTCTCAATTCTCACCAGCAATCTTTCTCCTCCAGATGCCATGGGATTTCCATCACAACTCACCGACCATGGCATTTTGCCTCGTGCAACATTTGGTCCTCGGCAAAAGGATCAGCGCCATCTCTTGTGCTCATCTCCTTTCCTGTGGCCTTTTCCCCTTCTCCAGCACTGGTGTTTATCCCTTTCACATAAAGGTTTGCAACATTCAGGCAAGCACTGTCATTCCTACAGGAATCCCACTGTGAGGTTTCCAGTAACAGCTCCTCCTGCAGGCTGGGAAAGCCTGGGACATCTCATAGCCCAACACATAGCTGCAGTTTGAGCAGCAGTTGCATGCAGAGAAATACGTAAGAACAAAGGCATTTCAGTGTGTGCAGCGTGTTAAAACAGAGATAGGTTTATGTTTGCTACGTCCCTTGGGATAAAGATTGCCATGACACCACACACACAGTGCCCACACCAGCACTGCACCATTGGAATAAAGCTGGCAGAACACCTATGCCACTTCCAGAGGAGCTTTAATGCAAACAGTTTATACCCCACTATCAGTTATGGAGAGATGGAAAAGCAGCAGCCTCCCAGCAGCAGCCTGGGAAGAAGGGACAGACCTGCTCAGTTCTGCATCTCATTTGCAAGACTGCAGCCTGAATAGCGTTTACATCTAGAATACTTATGCCAGAAGACAGAACTAGAAGCTCCTCATTCCATAGCACAGAGTTGTATTCCATGGGATTTACAAAAGGAGAAACTCAATGCCCATAAGATTCCAGGTGAGCCCTCATCTTACCCTCCCAGGATCACCATTGCCCCTGCTCTGCTTCAGCTCCACACACAACCACAAGCTCTCAAAACTAATCTGAGAGCCTGTAACTCTCAGGCAGTGGAAATGAGAGAGAAAAGGGGGGTTTCTAACATTGGAAATAGCTGATGAAGCAGGCAGGCTCCCCTAGCTAGAGGAGCTTCCTGCAGAAGCTGAAATAATGCTGCATAAGGGGTGTTAGGGGTGAAATGAGGGAGGAATTGGAGAGGCAGTTGCAGAAACACCCAGGAAGCTTTAAACACTGAGAAGGGCAAGCTTTATATATGTGGACACGCATCTCTCCCAGCAGCTGTGTAGGGAACTGAGGAGGAGAGATAGATGCTCACTGCCAATCATGATGAACGTGATGGCAGAGCACCCTCTGCTCTCCTGCTCCCCTTGCCCACAGGGATGGCAATGCAACAGAGAGCAAGGTACACTGCACTGCTTTTACTACTCCACTGCTCTTCATCTAATCACAGTGCAGCCAATAAATTTGCCACTGGTGACAGTAAGATTACCCATACATCAGGCACCGCAGACAAGGAGACAATCTTCCATTCGAGTGAATGAAAACCATTTCTGCTAATGCGGGTGTCTGCAGGCAAGATTTTAACACACGCATCCACACGTAGGGAGGGAAGAAGCCACCAAACACCCTACATCCGCACAAACACACACCACCATTTCCTACTTCCAACCATGAAACATTTAGAGGCTTCAGAAAACCTGTCCTCATGGAGTTGAGTTGCTGTTAGGGTAGCATTTCTTCAATGCACCTGGTTTTGTACCCACCACATGCAGCAGTTACTGCATCCTCCTAGGAAGAACCTTCTTCATCTCTTAGAAAAAAGGCACAAACAAAAGAATCTTTGCTTTCTTTTGGTAATTTAAAAAGATACTGAAACCCAAGGTCCTCACATAGAAATTCATTTAAAGGCACCGTTTCACACCGTCATGCAGCAGAACCGTACATAGTAGCAGGAATCGGGATCAAGTATTTCCCAGACAAGGGAAATTGGTTTAAGTGACCCATTCGCCCTCTTCCCCCATCAGCCCAGATAGCGCTATGGAAACAGGAAACTCCTGTATGACAGTTTCACTTTGAAAACAGCAGCAAGACAAACAACAGCCAAGCCAAGAGGAAAAATGCCAAGTTGCTCCCCCAAACTGCTCAACTTCCAGGTTCTGGTAACTCCTTGGTTCCTATGGGACTGGAAGCATTGGAAAGACACCGAGGACACTCAGAAGGGATGACACAAGAGGGCAGATAACTCAAGTCTGAACTAAAGGCTTTAAAAGAGAAATACAGTTTCAAGATAAATCACTGGAGAAATACAACCTCCAGAACCCTCTTCACTCGATGGGTGCATTGCTCAGCAGTACAAAAGTGCTTTCTCCCTTCACCTTCCTTTCTTGCAAGTGAATACCAAGGAGAAAACAACAAGCCCTAATTCATACAAAGACCTTCAATCTGTTTGTCCAACAACAGATGACAAGGAAACCCAAGTACAGTTTTCCATTACAACTTCATCTCGTGCACCTTCCCATAGCTCATCTTCCCTAATGCTTCAAAAGAGGTTAAAGAAATTACCATCAGAACCAGCTCACGCTGAGGGAGAACATTCCTGGTTATTTATAATCCCAGGTTTGCTCCTAGTGATTGGCCAGTATTGAATATACACCCTTATCCGAGCACCTCCACAGCAGAGCTTCATAAAAACACTGAAAGATAACAATCGTAAAGGTCTGAAAACATAAATTACAGACCCATAACGGGAGGATTAAGTCTCCAATTCACCTGCAAAAGAAAAGGAGCTATAAATTAGAAGAAATACAAGGTCTAGAAGAGACCCTCCGTGCTGGATCTCACTTTATGTACCCTGAATAAATTTCCATTTCAGACAGCAGGAGGCCCGTTTACTTACTTCCCTGAAAAATAGATGCCACAGCATTGATTTCTCTAGGGCCCGATACATTACCCCTTTGCATACCTTGCTGGATGACAAGACAAATGTAATTAAAACTAACCCCCAAGGCCAGGATACAAACCAGGATTCACCCCCCAGGCTTTTTGCTGAGAGCACAGGGAGTCACTTGGCAAACAAACACAAGGATCCACATTCCCTGGGATCGTTTAGCTGAACCCTATTAAAAATCCCCTTCTCGCTCTCCGCCTGAACTTCGAAAGCCAAAGGCTACAGAACTCCATGGCTCATGTAGAAATCAGCTGCCTTGAAACGCAGATCGGTTTGGAGCAACTCAACAGCTTAAACTGCCGGTGTACGAGAAGGAGAAGTCATTATTTCATAGTGATCAGAGGTGTCTGAGGTGCTTCAGAGAGCACAGAGACAGGAACAATCCCTGGAGACCTTACAATCCAATTAACTTAATTAACCATGTTATTTCCCTAGTTCCTGGTAGCTCCTTAAATCAATGAACTAAGGCTTAATAGCAAAGCACATAACTAGGAGTTTCATTGATCAGATGCACACACACCACCAACTGAACTCCCTCAAAGTCACAGCTTGGCATAAAACCTATAAGAGATACTTCAGGAGCAGATTTCCACTTTGTTATCCCAAAGCCCCATGCAGGTTCCAGAGACGGGAAAGAAGTGATCAAGAGGCAGGGGCTGAAATCTTAATAGCAAGGGAGTATATTAGCACGGGCTAATACATATAATATACATAATATATTACATAATATAGATAATATAATAAGCATGGGCTCCACATTAATTTATGTTACAAGAAGCAAAAATACTCATTATGGTTTTATTCAGTTTTAAAGCCAGACTTTGAGGTTTGTTCCTCGCTTCCCACAAGGAAAGATCCCGGAGCATTTAACACATTAATAGGGGAGCCAGGCTTGCAGTCACTCATTTCTCCACACCTCCTGTGGCTACCCTAAAGCCCAGAACAAGCAAGCAGCTCCTCAGCCCTGCCAGGGAGGAGCAGAAAGGATGGGTACCAGATCTGCCAAGAAGAAAAGCTGCAAGGAATTTGCCTGCAAGGTAATTCAGATGCACGGCCATAAGCTCTGCATTGAGCTTGCATGGCCTCAGCACTGAGGCTCACCAAGCTTTCCCTAAGCCTTTCGTGAGCTGCCTTCTTTGTTTTACTTGATCCAGCTGCAGCAGCAATTCATCTATCAGACCAGGTTCACTGGTGTGACGGGGGAAGCGCTGGCACAGGGTGCCCAGAGAAGCTGTGGCTGCCCCATCCCTGGCAGTGTTGGAGGCCAGGTTGGACACAGGGGCTTGGAGCAAGCTGCTCTAGTGGAAGGTGTCCCTGCCCGTGACAGGGGTTGGAGCTGGAGGGGCTTTAAGGCCCTTTCCAACCCAAACCATTCCATGACTCTATGATCTCTGTATGGTACAATCATAATTCTAGATGGGCATTTGTAATGAGCAGTTACTTATGAAGAGCGAGATATGTATGACCCACACAATGCCAGCAATGCAGAGAAACACTGCCCTTGAGAAGCAGAGGCACAGGGTGTGGTGGAGGGCAACACCAGCACAGGACAGCAAACAGTGAAACACAGGTTTGACACTGGAGACCCCACAGGTCTAAACTTACCCATGGCCACAGATCCGCACACGGAGCTGGACTAAACCAGTAACATGCCCATATAACAGTTTTAACTGTGTTCCCATGGCTGGGCTAGTGAAGATCACACTCTTAGAGTTTCCATTACACTCCCAAGAAGTTGGCTTTTTATATATAACATGTACTGCTCTTCACCCGTGAACAAAACACATAGTGAGTGCAACAGCAGTCACACACAATGCAAAGCAGCAGCAGGAATGAGGAAAGCCCTTTATTCCCTTTCACCAGCTCTTGTCCAGGATGATCTATTGCCAGCTCCTGATGACACTGAGGAGGGTGTTCGTTTTCGAATAGGTCAGTGGCTCATCACTTTAACTCACTTCCCTCCGGTAAAAATCAATCAGCTCCTGAAACAGTATTATCCTGGATGATTGGTGGTTTAATGTCTCACTTACAGGGAAAGTAGACCCCAGAGGTCCCTTCCAAGGCCGGGTCACCGCAACCAGCCGGGAAGATGGACTTACTCTATTGGTTGGAAGCAATCACTTGCAGGAAGAGATCGCCTTTCCACAAAGGAGTTTGTGGATAGTGGGCAGACCTGCATTTATCTTCTCCTGCAGTGAAATGGGAACATCATACACTAGAAGAGAGCTGCACTAATAAATCCACCCAGCCATAGCATGGGCCAACGAGCCACCTCCGTTCTCTTGCTTACTTGGCTGCATAAATGAGTTCTCGTATTCCCCTTACCTATCCCCAAACTGGTTTTTCTGCCCTACTTCAAGCTCCTACGGGTGAAAAAAGGGAAATACCTCCAAAAAAAAGAGAAAAACCTCCTCAAAGAGCTCTGCCCTTTTTGTCACATAAACTTTCCCCAAAACGCCATCAGCAACACTCCCCTCTCACAGCACACATCAAAGCTTTTGTGTGATGGTAAGGTCTGTCTCACCTCCAGCTTGCAACCCTGACTAACTTGCTGTGTCAAAGCTGTTTAAGAGTTTAATAGCTTGCCAGTGGCTAACCAAGCCAGGTGAGAGACAGGCTGAGGAGGTGACAGGTAGATGGGAAACGGGACTCTCACACCAACTGTCACATCAGCTCAGAGCAGTGGTCCATCACAGGAAATCTGCCAGGCTCCAGCAGGAATCTGAGCAAGGAAAACCACAGATGGGGAAGGAGCTCCCAATCAGCTGCAGTCCTGGGACAACAGTTGGACTTGATGTTGAATTTTACCTGCTTTAATCTTTATACTGATTGAGCTGACTTTTATCCTGCCCCTCTGCTCTGCTCTCATGAGATCTTAATTGGAGCATTGTGTGCAGTTCTGGTGTCCTCAACATAAAAAGGACATGGAGCTGTCGGAACCAAGTCCAGAGGAGGCCACGAGGATGATCAGGGGCTGGAGCACCTCCTGTATGGAGACAGGCTGAGAAGGTTGGGGCTGTTCAGCCTGGAGAAGAGAAGCTGCATGGAGACCTCAGAGCAGCTTCCAGTACCTGAAGGGGGCCTATAGGGATGCTGGGGAGGCACTCTTCATTAGGGACTGTAGTGACAGGACAAGGGGTGATGGGTTTAAACTGAAACAGGGGAAGTTTAGATTGGATCTAAGGAAGAAGTTCTTTACTGTGAGGGTGGTGAGGCACTGGAATGG
>WYDI02036700.1:0-23966 GCA_009867235.2 Psittacus erithacus | reverse complement strand
GACAGAGCCTTGGGTGCCATGGTTTAGCGTGAGGTGTCCCTGCCCATGGCAGGGGGTTGGAACTGGATGATCTTAAGGTCCTTTCCAACCCAGACTATTCTGTGATTCTATGATCCTGAAGGTCTTTTCCAGCCTAGTAGATTCTATGATTCTACGCAGTAGGTTTTGCGGTGGGGCATGGATGAGTTTGCAAAGCTGGGGGCTATCACAACCCCAGGGTGTTTTCTTGGCTTTCACCTACTTGGTGTTGAGGTTCAACAGGTCAAATGCTGGACTACCCCACTGCACAGCAGCACAGCTAATAATGGTGCTACATTATTGTACTCAAGGGCTATGGAAAGCCTCTACAGCCAATTCATCCCAGCATTGAATTCACATTAAAAGCATGAACATATTCATATTACAGAGGGAATTCCTCAGCTGCTCTGAAACACTGCAGAGGCAGCCACCACCATCTGCCCCTCTAATGCAAGGGCTGCTTTGTCAGTGGTTTTCCTTTATACCCTGCTGAAAGGATCTCCCACTTCTGCACAAAGAGTGTTGACAACATGCCCATTACACCAAGACCCGAGCCCAAGGGATCTCCCTGCAGCATAATTCAACACTGCATTTCTGGATCTCTGGCTTCCTATAAAGAACTCTCAGCTGCAGAGGGAGTGAACAGGGAAACAAGCCCCCTTGCCCCACACACCTGCTGCTCCCATCCCTTGCTCCAGCCTCTGCACTGAAACCAAGCACCAAGGTTGCAGCTTACAATTAAACACCATGGTGTGATTCTGCAGGAGAGAAAAGCAGCACAGAGAAATGGCACCCTGAGGACTTTAAGCTCACTAGATAAGGCAATGAAGGGGAGCTGGGAAACTGTGTCTCCTTGCCCTGCTGGGATGCCCTGCAGAGGAGCAGCTGCTTCAAGCAACAGTGAGAGAAGCAGATGGGTGACAGAGGATGGTGCACCCTGGCCAAAAGCCTCAATTATTCAGAGGCAGAAATTGGATTGCATTCATTGCAGCATTGCCTGTCACTGAATTACCCTCAGGCAGTACAGGACCCTTGGCAAGGGGCAGCCCCAGAGGGCAGGGGTAGTGCTGGCTGCCAGAGCAGCACAGGGTTCATCACAAAGCAAGCCTGGCTCTATGAGCTGGATGCACAACCCATCCCTGAGCAAGAACACAGCACAGCCAGCAAGCCTCACCTTGCAGCAAGCCCTAGACACACGGAGCATCACAGCCTGCTTTGCAAGCATTTTGCTTTCTGATCCCCAGCACGCTCACTCACAAGCCCCTGTGTAAGCACAGGGAAGGACTCACGTTAAAGTAAGACAGGATATGGCAAAAAGCCAATTACAATGGCTATTCCAAGAGAAGCCAACCCAGAAGCTATCCCAATACATGGCAAACCCCCCCGGCCGGCAGTGTGTGGAGGAAAAGCAGAATAAGTACAATTAGAGCAGCAAGACAAACAGCTCAGCTTCGTGTTCTGTTGGAGATGCAGGCTCCAGAGGGCAAGGAAGCAGCATGACTGACTAGGGCAAACTGAGACTCCTCAAAGGCAGGCTGCCTGGCTGAGCAGCCAGACCGGGGCTGACAGGAATGCTGCTAACAGCACCTCATTTGTTAGAGGATTATCACTTGATGTAAGGGATGGAAACTAGATTAGATAGCTGGTAAACTCGCAACACATCATTACTGTAAGGGGGACATTTTTACCCCCTTAAACAGGATTTTTTGCTCTTCCAGCTGTGTGCTGCAATGGGTGCACAACCCTGTGCCAAAAGGGCATTTTCTACTACATTTTGGTCACTTTTCCAAGCATTTGGCACAGCTGGCATAATTCTGAGTGTGAAGGTGTTAAGCAGAGAAAGACAGCCACAAAGTTACACTCAATAACTGCACTTTCAGATCCATTTTCATCTGAACATCCAAACCTTTTAAAGCGTATTCATTATCCATGTTCTGCAGATGTGAAGACCGAGACACACAGAGGTTTGCAGATTGATGTTCTGAGATCAGAACTCCTCAGTCCCATTCACTTCAACCCAGAAAATTCCCCACCACTGAGAAACTAAATGATGATTTATTCTGCTCAAAGCCCTGCACTCAGTCAGGAACAGAGCTCAGCACAGGACCAGAAGGCCTGCGGCTTAATCCCCAATACTCACTAACTAAGTGCCAGCCACACTGGAATTGCTGTAGTTACCCCCGGACTACAACCTGATCGGCTGGCAAACACAGCAGCTATTTGATGCTATAAGGTGCTGCTACACAAGATGCTCGGATGGGACGTAAAGGACAAAGCCAATGGAACTTGCTGGAGTAGCAAAATACAGCCAGTAAATGGATGAGTGCTCACTGGCGGAGCATCAGTATCTCACCCGAATGCATGCCATGGGATCTGCAGCATTCCTGAACTTTGCTTTTGTTTGAAACCACCGAGAGGCAGCACTTCAGCCTCCAGCCCCATGCAAGCACCCTACCTGCCGCTACCTCCCATCCCGCTGGGAAGGAACCTCCACAACTTGGGGCTTCTGTGTTAAAGACCAGTTTAAGCCAGTTCTCCAAAAACTGTTTGCAAATGTTGTTTATAAAAAGGCAAGACCACCAAGTTGTTTCTCTTTAATCCTCATTCCTTCTCCAGCAATTGTATTGATCTCTGCAGTGCAGAGTTAAAGCAACTCCTGTCTTTCATCTCCTGCAATGCTGCACTTTTCCTGGGACTGAGCATTAGCTTTAAGCTTTGTTCCTCCACTCCCCACTCCCTCTTATTGGTCTAAGAAAAACTTCCTTTTTTAAGGAAATCAAGCAACCTCATGCAATTTAAGGAGCCTCAGCCATTGACAGGAATAAGGAGGCAAATGAGAGCTCTGACAGTCGCAGTGACAGTGACCACATCACCTCTGGGTATCGAGGTACAGAAGAGGCAAGGAGCTGTTCATTATGTCCAGATCCTACACAGAACTTGTGCAGGTCAACCACATACCAGCTTTGGGCAGCAGCATCCTTCACTAAGCACACACCAGAGCTGCTCTTCTCCTGGGATCTGAAGGGATGCATCTCACAGGTCTACCTACCCACTCATCACAAAAGAGAGGTTCATTAGGAGTTTGTTTTATGGACATGACAGCACATAAAATGAGGAGATGGACTGCTCCCCAGTCCAAGATTAAAGTCAGCAAAAGAACATTCAATCCAGAAACAAAATAGTCATTCCCAGTAGTGGGCTCTGGTCAGGATTAACACATAGCTCCAAGAGAAGCTGCTACGAATATTTACTAACTCATCTCCCAGCTCTTTGCTAAATTCATCCCATTGACAGCCCCAGGAAATTTCCTGACTTCCAGTAGTCAAAAGCAGTGGATCTGGGCTCGCTGGTTTTAATGAGGGAGCCCCCCTCTCCTGGAAGCATCATCATTTCCTGGAGCACACATAGAAGGGGCTGAACCTGCATCAGGAAAGCACATGGGTACCAAGTCAGAAAAGAGCGAGTTGACATCACTGATTTCTGCAAACCTGTCACACTGCCTGACCCTTGTCTTAGTCCTTGGTTCCCTCCTCATTTCTTTGCATCTCATTTGTTGCAATCTTCAAGGCTTCTGCTGGAAAGGGATGCAAATGAAGACAAGCTCTCTGCCCCCACAACCCCAAGCTTACACACTGCTCTTGAGTGATTGCTCTTATCAAACTGGGACCAAAGACAAGACAGGGGCCCTCTGTGCCCAGACAATGTAGGATCACCTAAACTTTGCCCCAAGAACAGAGAGGAAAAGGCTTTGCTATTATTACTACTGCTTTTAAATGGAAGCATGAGATGAAAAATACAGAGGCCAATCTCAGCTCCATCCCACAGGACTCAAGTGAGATCTCTCAAGCTTGATGTAATACTTGACTCTAGTAGCAGCTCCCCTCTTGGGTTGTATGAGGCAATACTCAAATGTGAGCCAGGACCTTCATTTCTCTGCACAGATGAATGAAGTGTCACCAAGCTGACGAACAGCATCTCATGTGCAAGAAAAGGTGACAACATCTATAATCCAAATAAATACTCAGAATAGCCTCTGACTCCAGCAACAAAGCAGCAGCCAAGGTTAATGCAACTGCTAAAACGGAAGCTCGATAATGCCTTCTTCACAGTGAGAAATACAGTTGTTCAGCCAAAAAGTGTGTTACTTCATAGAAAACTCAGAGAACGCAGAACTGAATTTATTTTGCAGCCTCAGCAAGAGGTTTCTACTCATCAAGACACAGCCGTTTAGCTGGCAAGGTCACCAACACCTCTGCTTAAAACCACAGATAAGATACAGACCTAACCACCAGGTAACGCGGAGCATGTCCTTGACCTCAAACAGTACATGGTAACCCCCTTCTCCTTAGATGCTGAACGGTTTTAATGCAAAATATCTGAAGCTGTCATAGGAAAATATGTTCCACTGAAATGATTTCCCAGCAGAAAGCAGCTCTCCCAATGCTGTCAGTGGAATCAGCAAGTTTTTGCTGGAGTCAGAAGTCAGCTCTGCCTCCAAACCGAAAGCCAGTACTTCCCAGATGCCAAGTTCATCTGACATTAATGAGGGGAAGTCACTAACAGGAAAATCACCCCAATTGTAAGATATATTTGATTTAGTTGTTTGAATTCCTTCATCCTCCAAAGACAAAGAAAGGAGGGAGAAACAGGAGAATTGGAAATGGCAATTTTAACCACGAACTCATACAGAGGACATGCCCTGGTGGAGAGCCCTCCTTTGGCTATTCACCCAGCAAGGGTCTGGCTGTGGGTACAACTGAGCAGCTCCCCTGCACTTGTGTCTGCTTAGAAGAGACAAACAGCAAATCATCCACCTCTTGACACACACCTCAGTTACCCTGAGCAATCTTCACCTCAGTACAAGCCAGAGAACCAGAAGGCCTCTGGATCAGCAGCTGCCATCACAGCTCAAGACTGGAACAGTTTCAAAGACCACATCCATTGCCTGGGAATTACCTGTGTGCTTTTCCACTATGCTTGGCATGAGCCCATAGCAACACAACAGGTTTGGAGAACAACAAGCATGGCCTGAATCCAGCCAGATCTGGCAACTCTTACTCTGGAATTCTCCTGGCTACCACAATTCATGGTTTCCATCAAGGTCTTCTGCTTCCTGAAAGGTTCCCACCACACCTCCCAGCCTTGGCACCTCTAAAGGGAAAACATGCCAAACCACTGCAGCTGATGCATTTGCTCAGCACTGAGCATCATCGCTCAATGTTGCTAATAAAAACCGCTTTGCAAGAAGCCCTACAGAGTGCTTAAACGAGAGAAAGCAAAACTGCTTGGTGTCCATACAGTTCACACAGCCAAATTCTGGGCATACAGGATCATATTCAGGTTGCACAATCTGGCAGACCACTTCAAAACCAAAACAAGTCTCAATCTCTGTCTTTAATCAAATTCCAGTGAGGCTTTAGAATCATTCCATAAAACCCTTGTGGCTCCACCATCCCCAAGTTGTGCAGCACTTCTCAGTCAGAGCTAAGGTTCAGGATTGCCAGAGTTCAGGATCAAAAGCAGCAGCCCAAACCCTGCACAGCATGACAGCCAGCAAGGAGAGGAGCAGGCAAGCAGAGTGCTCAGTGCCGCTATTACTCCCTCACTCAATGGGTACCAAATCCACATCAGAATATTAATGAACGAAAAAGACTCCATCAAAGTCTAGCAGGATTTGCTCTGCCTGTCCCATCAGTGTGATGAACGAACATTATCCCTTAAGCATTAGCGCCACAGCCTTCAAGCAATCCTAATTCCCCAGCACACTTCAGTGGAGGGTCAGAACCTCTACTTTTACATTTTGGTTAAAAGCAGTGGCCTGGATAATGAGTATTACCAACAAACAGCAGCCCATAAATTCCTCAGGGCTGCGGGTGCAAGCCTTCACCCCGACAAAGCTTGGATGCAGCACAGAGTCGCACAAGCAGGAACATATTCATACACTGCATTCAGCAGACAGATGTAACAGCCCTGCAACACAGAGCAGTTCAATTGCACACTACTTAGCTGACAGCTATCCAGTCGAATTTCCTTACTGAAAATTAAGTGCCAGTGCAATAGAACATGTCACTGTACGTTTGGACAAAAGGACTCTAAGACAGTGTACTAAAACTGAACACACTCAACCTGGCACTGAAAGATGGTCCTGGGATGACTTGATAAATACGAAAACCTCCTTTCAGTCCTTTCTGAGGGTCTGGATGATTTCTGATGGGGCCGTCACACGAGCAAATGCTTCATTTGAAGTAGCAGAATGGTGCAACTGATTAAGTTACGCACACCACATGGTTTGCAAGATCAAAATGTTTATGGGAAGTGAACAAAAGATAATTTGCATCATTTTTAACAGTGACTGTGTTTTAGTTATTCCACACATCACAAACGTGGAACTCGCTGAAGGATGTTCCACGGTTCCGCTAATCACGCAATCCCAGCGCATTTCCATCTTGTTGGGATGTTTCTCCTCGATGTGTGTGATAAGTAAAGAAGAATCCCATTTCCAGTCATAACCATAGTTTCACAGCGATGGAGCAGAACGCCCTGGCTTGCTGTTGTGAGGCCAGAATAAAGAGCTGATGTTTATAGCCCAGCTGTCACAAACCGGCGATATTTTCACTTCCCCATCCTAAAATATTCCAATAGCTCTGCCAAACCCATGAAAAACCACCCCTGTAAAGCCTCCCCAGGGTCCCACCCCTGCCAAATGGCACCCGCAGCAACACAGGGGAGATCTCGCAATGGGTTTCACTTTGCTGCCCTCATCCTGCACCAGGAAGGATTTTCTCATCCCCGCACACCACAGGACACCTCTGCCCACAGCTGCACAGCAGCAAAATGCCCCTATAATGCTCCTACAGCTGTTTCCAAGGTAACCAGCACGGAGCCATATACAGGGGAAGGAAGCAAACAGCAGCAATGCAACCCTGCAATACTGTCACTTTTTGGAGCAGGTCTGAGTTCCCCCTTTCCTATTCCCCTTTTCCATCCACCCCATGATTCAGGCAAGGGGCGAGTAACTCAAATCATATTTTATAATCCCATTACATCAGTCTTTCTGCAGATTTGAGGTTGTTTGGGGTGTTTTTTAATAAAGCATCATATTGGAGTTTTAAGGCGAGAGTCATTTTCTGGTTTGACTGAAGGAAAATCATGTGGGGGAGGAAGGGGAATTATATCAACTACCTAAATTTACACTCAAACTCCGTATTTCCTCCCAGGAGAAGCAGAAAAACATCTCAGGTTTAGCAAAGGGTGCCTGCCCACTGCTGTGACCCATGTTATACAAGTCATCTGCATCTACATTTCCCCTATTCAGTCTGTGGATACAGTTCACCCTTCCTGGGCATCCAGTTTCTACATCCACTCAGCTGTGCCAAAATCCCCAGAGACTTTCCCACCTGCCCACGTACATTCATGCTCCCAAAGCAGAAATGAGTCTTTGCTTCTTTTGCTATTGAAAGCCTCAAGCAATCATACTTCAGCACAGTTCATGTGTATCTTGCTTTTCCCTGTGTGACTTACCATTGCTGGCCTTTTGAATACCAATGTGATTAATAAAGCTCCCAATCCAGCACCAAATGGCTGCAGATTACAAGAGATGCTCATCATATTAATATTCAGTAACCAAAATACACCACTCTTTCAATCACAACTGTGTTCCTGCTGGACACCAGGATTTTCCCTTTGGAAACAGAGTGGTCCTCAGAGGAAGTTAAAGTGCTGATAAGCCAGAGCATGCCTCAGGGAGAAGCTGCCAGATAGATACCTGAAACAAAGCCTATCACATCTGCACAGCCATGGAGATGCCAACAAGGCAGATGTAACTTGTTTTGAATAAACAAACACAGGAGTCAGTATTTCTCCATAGACTGGTTGGAGTTTGGTTTGCAAAATCAAGATCTGATCAGAACCCTGCAGAGGTTTCCTGACAGTGCTATACGCAACACGATGTGAAGCATCTAGCATCCAGTTAAGCCCTGTACCATACCTGTTAACACTGCAGTGCTACAAAAACCTCAGCAAACACCTCCTCTGCTACCCCTGCAGAGTTCTATGCTGTAATACAACCATCAAACCAGTCGCCTTGGGGAAAGGGGAAAGAAGTTACCTACAAACTCAGCACATACTTTAGCAGGCGTATACCTCCTCCTCTACCCAGCACAGCAGCTCAAGCCTGCAAGATTTATTCCTCCAGATAAACTACTCTGTGATTAACAGTAACTTCCAAAGACCAACTACTCTTGAGCCACCCATGGCAATAAACGCTACGTCACTAGCAAAAATGCACTTGAAGAGATGCACACCAGTCACAGACTCACTGCAGTGCTGGGACTGAAGTCAGAGGGAGGGAAGATACGGAGGAAAGGCATTACGTAGACCCAAGAGACAAGAGGCAGTACGCACATATGAAGTCACAGATAAAGTAACCTGGCAAGCACACCACCCCAGCACAGCTGCACATCCAGCCCTTGCTGCTCTAAGTGTTTTATAATGCCCCCAAAGCCATCCCTGGTCCAGCAGTGCATGGGCATCCCTGTCAGCTGCAGCTTTACAGAGCACTGCACCACGAGAGACCGACAGGTCTTACTCTGCTGGACAGGGGATTGATTTACTCTTCTACAGCACAAGAGCTTTGTCTCAGGTGGCTGGCGTGGAAGCCATGGTCCCCAAGGGGTCCCACATCACACAGTGGGAGCAAGGAAGCAGCATCGGATTCAGCAGCTTAACGACTGTCCTGCCACCCCACAGCACTATTTCTCTTCGTGCTCATTAACCAGCAGGACCAGAGAACCCCCCGATTTTTGCATTACTCACACCAAATAATAGCACAATGCATCGTACGTCTATTAGCAGCACATAGTCTAGAGGCACTCAGGGGAAGGGAGGCATAAGAAATACCTGTGTTAACCACTTGCACCAGAGCAGCTGAAGCTAATCAAGAGTCACATTCCTGATTATTTCTGCTCACCCCAAATCATCTCCTTCACCTGCGCCTTAGGAGGGCACATGAGAACTGCGCTTTGTCTCGGAGACAAACTTTCCCCACCACTCGCATCCCCCCTTCGCCTGTAGACCAGAGCCGGCGCGCAGGGTTCAAGCATCCCTTTGGCTATGCCACCTCGTGGCTGCCTTCTCCTGACTTCCCCGAGCCGCAGGTCCAGCACTTATTTAACATCACACTCTTCAGCGTGTAAACAAAATCATTCACAGTCCCTGCGAGCAGCAGAAGCGGCACAATGGGAATCGGATTACGGCGGCGCGACAAATCCTCCGGGAAATTCACAAACCCTTTAATCCCAAATTGGAGTTGGGGGAAAATGACCAGGTGAAAACAGCAGCAGCCTGACAAAGTTAGAGCCCAGATGCTGGAAGCCCCTCTCGGTAGGACCCCGCAGGCACCTCTCGGGCTGGTCCCCACCACTTAGAGGGGAAAATAAATAGGTAAAAGGAAAAAATAAACGGAAAAGAATGCATAAAAAGGAAAAGCAAAGACCAAGCCAACCGGGGGTGGAAGGACAGATTTGCTGCAGCAAAGTTTACCGGCACGAAGAGCATCCCCTCATTCATCCCCTTCATCCGCGGAGCTCCAGGCTAGCGGATTGCCTCCCTTCTCCTCCCCCCAAAACAGAAGAAAAGGCGAGGTGGGGGTAAAGAGAGTAAACCCGAGCACCCTGCTCCAACCCTCAGCATCACCACCATGAGCATCCTCCTCATCCTCCCCCCGGCCGTGCTCACCGTCCTCCTGCATCCGCTGCAGGCACAGGGCGAGGCTCTTCCTCCAGCCCGGCATCGCGGCGGGGGCAGCTGCGGCTGCTGCTGCCGCCCCCCCCGGGACAGCGGCGCAGCTCCAGGGGCCCGGGGGGCCCGGCGGGAGCGGCGGTGCCGAGCGCGGCCCCGCGCCCGCCTCTTTATAGCCGGGCGGGGCCGGGCGGGGGGAGCGGCGCTGCCCAACCCCGCCTGCGCGCGGCCCGGGGGCAGCGCCCGCCCCACCGGCCGAGGAGGGGAAGCGTAGACCTATATATATGTATGTATGTATGTATGTGTGTGTGTGTGTGTGTGTCATATATGATATATTCTCCTCTAATGGGGTCTGCTCACACACTACGCCGCCTCCCCGCGGGTCCCAGACCTACAGCTGCTGAGGGGCAAACACGCACCCGGGAAAGATGCGGACACCACGCTGTCCCCAGCCTACATCCCCCTCCCAGCTCCAGCCTGGTGCTGTGCACAGGCGCGCTCACTGAGCCGCGCATTCAGCCTCAAGTTGGGCTCAATAAAGTTGCACCACGGCCGGGTTGAGCTGTTCCATCTCTCCCATGGCCACCTGCAAGCAGCTGAAGCATGGAAGGGGACACGACTTAAAAGCATCTTTGTCATTTCTTTGTATTCCAGAGGTTTCAGTGCTTTCACTCAGACACAAAGGAGATGTTTATTGCAGACGCTGGGGTATTCGTGGGTTTAATTTCCTGGGGGCAACATATCTCTGCAATGACTAGCAGCTTGCTTTTTGTTCTTCATTAGGCCTTTTATTAGCTGGCTGCAGCTCTGCCTCCCTTTATGAGTGATAATATTGCGTGCAACATCTGCTATCATCTAAAATATTATGGACCAAGCTCTCCTTGGTGCAGCATGAACTAATTCCAGTTTCAGAAGGCCACCCAGGCTGGACAGATAGAATACCAAGGGAAAAGATGCAGCCATATGGATGCATTAATTTTCAGACCAGCTTTTCTGTCCTTACCTGAATTAAAAGCAGTTGGAAGGGATGAGGATCCGGAGGCAAATGAGTTAAAGATATACAGTTAAATTAGTTACAAATATTTTATATACATACCCCCTTCACAGGTTCTTCGAGAGCTACACGGGAGCTGGGCTGGAGCAGATACGTTACATTTACTATCACTACTGTGTTTTCCTGGTGAGTTAAGCTGGGATGGTCATAAACCCACAAGAACAACTCTTCATTTAAACATAAGAGCTTGCAACACTGCAGAGAATAGACTGGCATAGAATGCCTATAGACTGCAAGAGAGGTTCTCATCACAGCAACAAGCAGCTCTGCACAGGTTGACTACCTTCCATATTTGTACTCCAGGAGCCACCCATCATTTTAAAGGGCAGTGATTGGAGTGATGGCACCTGAAGGCTTATTCCACCCAGCTGGAGCAATCATTTCTGAGGACTATCAGCAGCAGGAGCACGCTTACAGCTCAGACCTGCCTATCCCCCATTAGCAGCACAGAAAAATTCACAAGACAAAAACACACTTAGGGTAGAAGCATCGGTAGGGATTGATTCCCACCCAGTTACAACTGAATCAGCAAATGCAATCCAGAGAAGCTGTGGCTGCCCCATCCCTGGCAGTGCTCAAGGCCAGGTTGGACACAGGGGCTTGGAGCAAGCTGCTCTAGTGGAAGGTGTCCCTGCCCATGGCAAGGGGTTGGAACTGGAGGAGCTTTAAGGTCCCTTCCAACACAGACCAGTCTGGGATTCCTAAAGATCTCCCTTCTTTACAATGAAGTTTGTGATACACACCAAATATTCTAGCTGACAGCAACACTCAAGCTTTTTAGAGAAGGACTGACCTAAAGCCAGCACATATCCTGGTGGAAGCAGATTATGCTTGTTCTGGTAGTTAAAACCCAGCACACGGAGACAAATGCTGTTGAGTTACAGTGACTCAACCCCACACAGAGGCACATCACCTGCCCTTTCTGTACTTTAGTTTTCTCAGCTGCTCAATGATATTCAGGTTGTAGACATTAGAAAAGGATTCCCAGAAAAGGGGTTGTTATTGATCTAACACTGCTCTCAGGAAAAGTGATGAGAGCCTGAGGAAAACATGACACAGGAAGAGCCTTTCCAAAGTAAGGTCAAATCAACACTTTTTGCACCTGAAAGCTCATCTGCTTTTGCTATTTACACTGGCTGATCTCATAAAAGACTTCCCCTTAAATCTCTTCAGACCGCCATGGCTACAGCAGCGCTACTTTTAAAGGACATTGGTGCCACAGAAATAATTGCACATGAAAATAGCAAGCACGTTACCAGCTGAAAAGGTGGCTCAGGGCTTTTAACAATTGAATTTGACACGTACATTACTGTAGGAAGAGCCAGCGCTGGTGTAGTGGGTGAGATTTTCTCAAGCACTGCACGTTAGCCTAACTTCAGCACTCACATGGGAAACTGTCAGAGAAAACAAAGCACAGCTAAGAATACCAGCAGTGAATTCATAAGCAGAACCAATATAAGACAGATGCTACGGTACCAGTGACCCAACAGCACACAAGATGGTGTTGGGAGGACTCCAGCAAGACAAAGCCAGGGGAACTTTGCACCTTCCTCACTGCTTGCCCCAAACCATCAGTGTTTAAGGAAGACTTAGAGGTCTGCGTCGCACTAACAGCATGGTTTAGGGCTGTGCAGTGCCCAGAGCTCCACTGCAGCTGCTGCCCATTGATTTCCAGGCTAAGGCATGTGTCAGGAATCCAATACCAAGGTGACCATGTATGTTACGTGTTACTGTGTATACCCTCCAAATCCAAGCGGTCAGCACACAGCCTGAAGCACAAGCAGCTGATACAGTCGCTTAACACCGTTGGTATCTGCTTACAGCTGCACAGCATAAGGGACAATGCCATTTGGTCTCACCCTGTGTAAAATCCTCCTCAGGACTGCCAGCTGCCAGTGTTAACAGATATGGGTTATGAAGAAGCTGCATGATCTGGACTGTTATTTAGGAAGACAGAGGGATTTAAAAACAAGCCTGAACATACTCAGTCACAGCAATAAAAGAGGCACTTTTCTGACCACTGATTGAAAATGCTGTTGCTGGAAATATGTTCTTTCTTTTTCAAGACAGCTTTCAGGACTCCCTCCTTTCCTTTTTCACTTCTGCTGATTTCTCCCTT
This sequence comes from Psittacus erithacus, assembly GCA_009867235.2. NCBI lineage: Eukaryota > Metazoa > Chordata > Aves > Psittaciformes > Psittacidae > Psittacus > Psittacus erithacus. The sequence goes on along the minus strand of WYDI02036700.1, from coordinate 11,037 downwards.
AGACACATACAGGGCATCACTATAAAATATCACCCATTTACACCATGTCTGAGCATTCACCTTCATGGAGTCACATAATCCTCTCAAGCAAGCACAGTGCTTATCACCATTTATCCTCAGTAAAGATCCCCACACCATCCCACTGCTATATAGAGGTTTTCATTCCAGGCACTCACTCAGCAGCAAGATTTGCCTCTGGCTACTTAAGGTTTCATCTCCTCCTCATTGCAGAGGTGCCTCAGGGAAGTTTTACAAATCACTTAAGTGAAAGAGTTATCAGGTATGGGATAGCTCTGCACTATGGAGAACTCCAGGTATCAGATGGATCTCAGCCTGAGAAAGTTTCCAATTAGGACATGCTCTCTATTTGGCTTTGATTTCCTGATTGACAAGCTTTTCTATATAGGGAAAGATCTCTATGCTGTCCCTACACTCCCAAACTGCATCCTTCCTGGTTACCAGCTGTGCAAGTAAAAAAAGTTGCTCCCCTGGGATTTGTCATTCCTCTCAGGAATAGCTCAGTGTCCTTTAACAGCCATGGGAGAAATACGTAGCAGGAGTACTTGTGTGCCATCTATTAACATGCCAGCAGTACCTGCCATGCCCAGAACTCCATCTACACCTACACTGGAAGGGAAGGGAGAACAAGACCAGCCATCCCCGGTGATAGCCAAGCCCAGGGCAGCAGCTGGCAGGTTTGATGCAGATTTGTTTGGTTCTTCTGATCTTAATCCCTCCAGATCCTGCAGACTAGGAGCTGCGCTGAAGTAGTTAGTGAGGTGAGATTCACTTGTGCACCAGTGGCAGACGGCTCCGGACATGAAGATATGCTTGGACCCTCCCTTCACTTATGCCACAGACCCAGGCTCCTTCCTGAGCTTCCCTTAAACCAGAGCTGGACTTAAGCACTCATCTATTCCACTAAAAACCACTTGGAACTATTGCAGAGAAACACCACTCATCTGTCTCTCAAAAAGGACCATCAGCATTTGCATGTCATCAAGACTACTTTCAATATTGCAACGACAGAAAAATCAGTGCTTTCCTTTTTTTCTGCTTGGTGAACAAAAGCAGTTCAAGAAATGAGCAGCAAAAAGCAACACTACAGCTCTGTCAACATATGTTACACGTCATTACTATGACTGTCTTGCTTCCTCATCCTTCTCATTGTGACCCAGCTCCAGCTGTCAGTAACACGTTAATGACAACAGTCTACTGCAAATCACTGATATTGGCTGTTGGTCTCAATGGAAACGCTCTGTATTTTTGCATGTACATTCAAAAGAGATGGAAAAAAACCCAAGAATTGCCATTTTGGTGCTCTGATCACTCCCAAATTAGCTGGCAAGAAACAAGAGCTGGGAGCAAGAGTTAAACCATGTAAAGTACCCTCCACTTCCATATAGTGCAGGCTCTCAGTGTTTCACAAAACACTGGAATTTACATCTTGTACGGCTCGTTGGTATAGCTGAAGAGTTGCTTGGCACTCATCAAGGCTTTAATAAAGCAATCATTGGACTTTTGCCTGATGTAGTTATTCATTTTGAAGTATTATTCTAGTTCCCATTTCACTTGTCTATATTTGACTAATGGCAGCAGTGCCACGCACACTTCCAAGCTCTCTATGTGCAGAGACTCAGTATTTCCTGTCTCATGTCTTTCTAAAATAACATCTATAATCACTGTAAGCTTGCTTTTGTGATACATATAGCAACACTTTGGTGCCTTCTGGGCTTTTCTTTTCAATAACTGTTGTATCAGGAGGCCTGTCCTGAGGGCTGGAGCCCTGTTCAGCAACAGGACAGGGATTACTCAAACGAAGGAAATCAGGATTTCCTTAGGGCGTGTTTTGGTGATCCTGCAAAGCTAACAGCCCTTTTGGAGAACTCCTTACTTATTTCATCTTTAGTCTTATCCCTAGCAAAGCCATTGCCAGCTGTGAGTGTGAAAGGGTGACAGCTGCTATGTTCATGCAACTTAACATATAAGCACTTGTCCAACTTGTATTTCAGAAAGCTGGCCAAAGCAGAAGCCAAAACTTGCATCCCACTAATGCACACAGAATTTGAACTGGCAGCCTGAAACCCAGGGTCAGCTCTCCCTGCAGTTCTGGGTTCTGCACTTGTCTTATTTCTCACCTAACTTTACACGCACAAGACTGGAGGAATGGGGAGAAGAAACCAATTTATTACAGAACAGTAGAATCCAGCCTGGTTTGTGTTGAAGGGACTTTAAAGCTCACCTAGCTCCAAGCCCCTGCTATGGCAGGGACACCTTCCATTAGAGCAGCTTGCTCCAAGCCCTTGTGTCCAACCTGGCCTTGAACACTGCCAGGGATGGGGCAGCCACAGCTTCTCTGGGCACCCTGTGCCAGCGCCTCAGCACCCTCACAGGGAACAGCTTCTGCGTAAGAGCTCATCTCAGTCTCCTCTCTTTCAGTTTAAAGCCATTTACTCCACAAATGCAGGAGAGAGGACAGAAAACTGCAGGGGGCGATGCTCATTTATGTAAGGTAACCTCTGCTTAATGCTCCCGTACCGTTGAGAGCTGAGCTACGGGGCTGCACCAACAGTCTCGTAGTGCCATCTACCGCGTTGCGGTCTTGTTACTAGCAGAGTGACACCTCTGTGACATTGCTGCAGAGGGAAACTGCATCAACAGCTACCCCTTCCTTCCAGAGACGCTGCTCGCTCTTTTCCTGGGCAAGATTGTGCTATACAGCCTTTCGAGCATCCCCTCAAACATGCACAATGCCCAATTACTTTGTCCAGAAAGACAACTTATCTCCTTTACTGCATTGACAGGATGATGGATAGTAAAAGAACACTTTATTGCAGATAAAGCTAACTGGAAAATAAAGAGGAATCCAAACTAGAATGGATCGAGGCTTTGAGCTACAGTGAGAGGCAAAGAAGTCCCTTGGTTCTGAAACATCAAACAGCAGCTTTTCACTATCAGAGAAGGAATATGTAGAGGATAGTTTTGTTCTCTTAATATATTAATCATAGCTGCTACTTAGCCATCTATGCAGGCATATGGTAAATGACTGCTAGGTAACCAATGCCCAGATGGTAGAGAAACTCAATACCCAATTATGCTGATTTAAATCTCCCTGGTGCATCAAGGTAAAAATGATCATATGCCAGAGAGATGTCCTGCCCAAGTATGTAGATTTAATCATTCCTATGTATCAGGAAATCACATGTAGAGCCATAATTTGCTCAATTATGCCAGCCCATCTTCTGCTCAGTGTCAAGAACTAGACCCTCCATAAAGAGAAAGTGTGCAGAAGGGATGTCTCTATGTCTGTGTCTTAAAGTACAATTAAAGGATCACTGATAACCAACAGAACAAGGATTTATATATATATACTTATGCTCAAAGAGACACGTCCTTTGGTATTTCTAGCCTGAGGAGACAGTGAGAAACCTCAGGTTAGTTTTCTGCTGTTCTAAGGAATAAAACATGCGGCTTCATACTGAACTGAAGCCCCACTCAGTTCACACTTTAGTGACACCATCCCATATATGTTTAAAAAGCACCACCAGCAGTTCAATGATATTGTGCTAGAACAAGTAAATATAAATCATCCCTCCTCCAAAGTAGTCCAGCAATGTGCTACAGGACCCAGATTCCTGTCACCATGTCAGAAAACATGGATTTGCTGCCATAAGCCTGCTGGTTTAAAATAATTCAGCTCCAACAGTGGGATATAAAGAGAAGCATTTCACAAGCAGTGAAGGTGATATAAATATGGCTCACATCATCACCCTGACACTAACTGAACATAAATAACAGGGTTTAAACTCAAAGCCAGAAAGTGCTCTCTTTGGAAAGTTCCAGCCACAATGAGCATGTCTCTGTCTACCTGACACAATCAATTGCCCAGTGTTTTCTTTAAAAAGAAGAAAAACTGAGCATGAAGTAGGTACGTGAGCTTCACAGTACCCAACTGTTATGCTCTGGTAGATGCTTTTAAATAGACACAACTTTACCACTGTAAAAGCTGTATCTGCTAGGCCAGGCTCAGATTAAAGACAAAGCTGTGAGCAAAGCAGGCATCCATTCACTAACAGCATCCTCATGGAGATCTGGACCAGGACTTTGGAAGAGGAGCAGATTTCAAGTTAAAAATATGCTTTTTAATGGGAAAGCTACATTGTGGGTTTATTTAAAAAAAAAAAATCATAAGTTTTGGAGTATTCAGCAATACCAATGAGTAGTAAAAGGAGCACTGAAGCCAAACCCTTTTCGTGAGCATCCCCTCGATAACAGCCTCGTATTTCTCTGTCATATTCCCTCGTTGCCTTACCTCTGTCCTGCATTCTCCGCAGACAAAAACCAAGGCTTTTCCTCCAGCCTGGCATCCCAGACTTACAGACAAAGAAACCCAAGTCTGTAGTATCCTGAAGGAGCTTGCAGATGTGCAGCTGGAATACAAAACCCGGCTTCTTTATAGGGCTACACCTTGATGGGAAGGCAAGTCCATCCGTGCTTGCAAAGAGAGGAAAACTCTGCTTCCTGCAAAATCCTGATTGCGAACCATCCAGGCTGCATTTTGCTGCAGGGATGGAGCAACTTCACATGTCCACAGCAAAAGAAACAGATGGTGAGAGAAGGGTGGACAGATGAATGGGTAAATCTCAAGGAGCTGAGCAATTCCTTAAAGGGCATGTTTGTCTTTTATGCCAGCCACACAGTAACCACAGACAACAGTATATTCACAATACAGTGTAGTACAATAGCTTTGGGTTCCTGTTCAGAGGATGAAAATATCCACAGCCACCCCTCCTTGTGTAATTGATAAACCAGTTTTCAATGGAACTTGCTTGCTTCTTACATCTCCAGTTTAGAAAATGTATGGATTTGAATACCTTAGTACAGGAATATAGTGAGAAACCCCATCTTTAGAACTGGTACTCATTTTTTCTTATGCCTATCAGACTTAGAACATGCTCCCCAAAGGAGGAAGGGTTGTCATGCCCATTTTCATCAAGGCTTGCTAAAAAGCCTACTAAAAAATTATGGCTATCAATAACAGTTTTCTAAGCTAATTCCAGTTGCAATAACTATCTCCCTCCTACAGATTCTGTTTTAAGATGACATTAAGCCTATTTCAGATCTAAGTTGATGGATGTTCTTAGGGAATCCCTCCTTTCTAGCTGTATTTGAGAGGAATTACAATTTCTACACAAGTAGCATGTAACAGCACTCCCTTTCTCACACCACAAAGCAAGAAGAGAGGACAACATCGTTGACACAAGACACGATTTCAAGCGCTTTATAAAACTGTACATAAAATACAGGCTCCCACAGAACAAGGCTACTTTAGATCTCTTCTCAGTTTAGCATTAAGCCACCACCAGATTTGTCTCCTGTGCCTATTTTGTAGGTTGCAAGCGAAAATAAGCTAGCACAAAAACAGTCTGGCATTGCAGCTTGTGACCCAAGAGGCAAAACCAGAGCAAGGCTCATGCATGCCAGAAGGAGGTTAAACACTATCATTATGCACCACTCCTGGTTTCTGTTTTCTGCCTAAGATCATGCAAAACCCTTCAAACCTTTATCAAAGAAATGAGAGTTTTCTCCTAACGTGCACACCTGCTAATAATATACCCAGAGGATCTTAACTTCTGGTCTTCCTGCCAGAATCAATCATCTGTAACGTCCATCTAGGATTTGTACCAAAGGGCTTTTGGTTTCTGGTTTTGCTGCAGCAATTCAACACTTCTGAAAATGCGATGTTACAATACAAAAAGCTGGGGTATCATTCGGGTCCCTATAGGAAAATATAGGGAAGTAGGTAAAAAAAGGTATGCTGGGACTTGGGAAGAGATGTAGTCTTGGCTGTGGGGGAAAGAAACACTCCTGGGTCTCTCATGTTACAAGAATTAGGAGTTTGCTAACAGTTTTGCTTGTGCCCTGGTTGGTTTTGGCCTCACACACACGAAGACAAACAAATTCAATCAACTAATATTCTAGTATATGTACATATGCAAACCATGGAAAGCAAAAAACCCTGTGCTCTGTATTTAAAAAGGCATTTATTGACACAGCACAAATTCTTTCATATGATAACTTCTGAGATGAAGAGCCTGGAAAAAGAAAACCAGAGGAATTTCTCCATCCCTTAGAGAAACACGGATAAGTTGCCTTATGTCAAGTGTCTGTGAAGTTGTGTGAGAACACAGTGCCCTAGCACTAAGGCTTATCTCACAAAACATTCAGCTATTATTTGTCCACAGTTTTATTTCATCTTAAAGCCAAGATGCAGAAAGTGAGATAGAACATCAAAGCCTATGGGGAGAATGAAACCTTCGTGTCTGTGATAAGAGAATCAGTTTCAGAACAGCAAATCTCCCAAACATCAATATAATTTGATTCGGGGCTCCTGTAAGTCTAGTTTGGGTGGAAATCCACACTGAAGCTTTACAACTGATTAATTTCATGTTTGTGCAACATCTCTCACCAATCTCACAGGACGCTGGCACGCCACTGATTCATACAAAATCCCCTCAGAACAATCCGCTGCGATCCCCCATCTTCCTCAAAAAGAACAAACAGGCTTTTTGTGTTGTGCAGCTTTGTGGAAGTAAACACAATTAGGCCTCGTGCTAAATGAGCAGCATCCTAATTAGAAATGCTGAATCAATTATTCCTCAGGAATTCCGGGCTATCGGCTATCTAAGATTAGACATGGTAGTTTAGAGTTTTCACCGGTTCCCAGCAAGAAATAAGCAGAGCACAGCTACACTTCAGGCTGTGCTGTACACACAGAGACAGATCCCTCCCCTTCCCCACCTCATTTCTTTAGGTCAAGCTGATTTTGTTTCACAACTCGGAAGTGTTCTTATTCCAGCTCCCCCTCTCTCACTATCATTTTATGGATGCCTGTGGGCTGGATTAGAAACAAATGCGCACAACAGCCTTCCACTGGTTAGAGTCGACATTGAGCCTTTTAGAGGGAACCAGATGTGGGAAAGCTTGCCACAAAACTCCTGATCCAGCACTGACAGAGCGCTCCGAAAGCCATCTGTCCGGATGTGTGCTTCAGTGCAGAATTCCACACCCCTTAGGTGACCTAAGGAAAGCAAGTACCTGGAAAACACAGGGTTAAAACACTTTTAACTTAGGTATAAGATAGAGAACAATGTTTGTGTGTAGGTCTATGGTGTGATAACAGAATTTAGTAGTCTTACTAACAAGAGTGAATAACTTCCATCCTTCTAATGAGTCAATTATATCTTACCATCCTTCTAATTACCAGTTAGTTGGGAGACAGTGACTCCCGAACATCTGCTAGCTTGGGATGCTCCTTGTCTGCCCATCCTGTTCTGCTTGCAATACATTTTGTACGAAGGTCACACCGTTCTAAATCATTGCTAGCTACCAGAAACTTGCAGATACGGCTGGTTTCAGCTAATTTGTGATCACCGGGGCATCCAACTGCGCCAAAGGTGAAAAGCTCACCCTGAGGAAGACTGCTTACTTCATCTCGAAGACCCCTGCCCACGACCATCGGAGGGCAGTGCGCAAGCGCCAAAAGGAAGGAGACTTATGATAATGAGTACCTAAACTAATTGCAATATCCCCACCTGCTCACTCAGGACCAGAATGAATATGCATGTTTGTGTGTGTAAATACCTGCTTGCTTAACCCCTCGGTGTGCAAGTTAGGAGGAGTGATCCCCCTCTCACCCGGCGCCGTAATAAACAGACCTGCTTTATAACTCTCCTTGAGCCGTGCTTCATAGGGAGCACGACAGCACATTGCAACACCACTGCTCCAGCGAGCATGGGGCTCCCCTCTGTCCTGGTCTGCTCTTGTCACTGCCTGCTGGTGATGCTGATGCTAACCGAGAGGGAACACGAGCTAAACCTGTTTCTTGCAAGCACAGAAGTTCCATCTCTGTGATCCTCGCTCACAGCAACAACACGAGCTAGCTTGCAATGTCTCAGATTCATTCCTTTTTCCACGTTCTGTGACACAGCCACTCAGTAGCACGGCTTTTCCTTACAACCATGGCCATGCATCTCACCCTCAACCAGAAAGGAGTATTTTAAGAGACATGCTGACACCTCCAGGGCCTCGTTCCATCTTCACACATCCCTTAAGACAATCCAAGAACACAGAGGGCTGCTGAGATGTCCCTGAGCCATTTTAAGCAACACCCAAAACAAGGAGTGCTGTTCCAGCGCAGTTCAGACAGGTAAACACAAAACCAGAGAGTGCAGGAAGGAAAGAACAAGCACAGCAAAACCAAACGGAAGCAAACAAAACCCCAGGTCTGTACATGTGGAAAAGCAGAATATGCTTCTAACACCACAAGAGAAGGTCAGTTTGCTTGCAAAGATGAAATGTGACACCAGGAAGTGAATTTGGGATGGCGCTGAAAGCAGTTTGCTAAGAGTTATGGGCAGGTCATAGCAGGAAAATGCAGCAGGGAGGACATAATGCAGTAAGGAGCTGCAAACGGTTTTACAGGGGCTTAGGCAGCGCCAAGGAGTAAGGAATCCTGCAAGCAAAGGTCTAGATTCAGGCATCTGAAGGGGAGGGATGACAGGTTAAAACATGTAGCCTAAATAAGCTCAGCATTTGCATCCTTCTACATTCAAGTCAGAAAGTCTAAAGAAGCATTGAAGTCCCCAGGCAGCTCTCTAGTGTTACATTGCACATAGGGTTTCTACCCCAGAGCCTCAGACATTAAGCTTAGCCAGTGAACACCATATTTTACAGGCTAAGTTTTCAAGAGACCCAGATTTCTTGATGTGTTTTTGCACGTGCAGTTATAAAGAGGTACACAGGACTGAGTCTGTCAGCTCTTCAGGAACACTTCATCTTATGAGAATCTCAAGATAAAAATACTCCTGAGCTCCTGAAAGTGCTGGAACCCTGTGACAACGGGTGAGCAAGGGAGTCCTATGGCTGTAATGTAGGGTGGGAGCAATGTGGAGAGGAATCAATGCACTTCGGGGGGGAAATGCGCCCTTGCACAGAGCGTGCCTCCAAAGGAAGGGTGGGAATTAGTCAGAGCCAGCCCTGGGCTGGGGTCTGGGCTGGATTTGCTTCCCAGTGTCGTTGCTGAGGTTTGAACAGGCAACAACGCGTGCTCTGTTGAAGTGAGATTTAATTAGAACAGCGCAGGTGTTTTCATTCCTTTGTCCTATTTCCCGTAACGCGCATTTCCCTGGTCCCGTCGCAGAGTGAAACAGTGACAGCCTGGCTCTGACCCGACCCGCACCTTCTGCGTCTGCCATCTCCCACCATTTCCCAGTTAAACAGTCCAAGGCAAGACAGCTTCGGTAGGGCCAGAAATTGCTCCTGAATTGCACACCTCATGCTCCCTGGAATGCAGCTGTAGCTCCCTGAGCAGCCGAGTGTCTGCCAGCTCTGCAGTTCTGCATCCATAAACTATGTAAATATGAGCCTGACCCAGCTCCCAAACACAAAAGCAATAAAGTTCACACACCAAAGGAGCGGTATCAGGCGCTTCCATCAGCTGTCACATCCAAGCAACACCACCGGAGCAGCTTCTACATTCCCACTTTATTAAAGACAAGTGAAAGGCAGCTTCCTCTTGTGACTCCAGATAATTATGATCTTCAGAATCACTGTGAATTAAAACCTATCACAGTCCCTGTTCTTCATGGGGATGACAATGGATACAACGAGCTGTCCTGTGTAAGTAAAACACTCACTCCCCAGCAGCCACCTGTGCTCATCTCTGAGGCTAGAGCTGGGTTCAGCACATGTGAGTTTTGGCTATTATAGATACAGGTGGGTTTGTACCTCGTTATTATGGAGAGAAAGGGGTTTGCACTTGGTTACTGCGCATACAGGTGGGTTTGTATTGGGTCATGATTGGTAGAGGCGGGACTGTATTTAGCTATTATGGTCGACACTTAAGAGTGTTAATGAGGAGTGGCTCATTAATCCCTCCTCCTCAGCATGGCTCCATGCAGGCAGCAGCAAAGCCCTAACCCTGCTTCCCAAGCGTGTGCCTTAAACAAAGCAGTCCTGAGAGCAACAGCCATAGGGCTGAAGCCAGGCGGGTGCTGAAGGACATGGCTGCCTCCAGCACCAGGGAGCAGTTCAGACTCGCTCGCAGGCTGCCCTGCGGTCCCGACGGGAGGCGCTGAGGCAGGAAAGGTCTGTGAGTGCCGCACACAGGCGGCCCGAAGCCACGATGAGGGGCGACAGCGCCGGCGGGACCGCCCCGCCCCTCTGACCTCCCCAACATGGCGGCAGGAAAGGGCCCGGCTTCCCTCACCAGCACTGTCGCAACAGCGCCTCGCTTTCTCTACGCTTTACGGTAAGGCCGTAAAGCCGGGAAGAAGGGGGCGGCGGTGCCATGGACCGGAGGAAGAAGCCGCTGGAGGTGGCGGCCTCGTCGGTGAGTGCGTCAGCGACCGGCGGCGAGGAGGCGAATTCGCCGGGCCTCACCGGGAGGGCCTCACCGGGAAGGCCTCACCGGGAGGGCCTCACCGGGAAGGCCTCACCGGGAAGGCCTCACCGGGAAGGCCTCACCGGGAGGGCCTCACCGGGAGGGCCTCACCGGGAGGGCCTCACCGGGAAGGCCCGTCCGGTGTGCGGGCGGCCAGCCCTGCCCCGCTGCCGCGGACGGGCTCGGCCGGTGCAGGCCGCTCCCGGGGAAACAGGCACAGCGAATCAAGGGGCGTGTTTTCTGCCACCCGCTGCACTGCGCGGGCATTGAAGCGAGTGCTGATCGAGGGGGCTGTGTCTGCAGTCACGGCCTGGGGGTGTGAGGTGCTGTGGCTGCGGGTTTGGCTGCTTCGGCTTCAGGACCAAGCGCAGGCACCATGCTCTTAATCCGGGGGTGCCAGGGCGGGATTTGCCCCTGTTCCTGGTGTGATAAAATCGGGGCAGGAGAGCGAAATTGAAGTTGATTCCAGGGAGACCTTAGAGCAGCTCCAGTGCCTAAAGGGGCTGACAAGAAACGTGGAGAGGGGCTTTGGCCAAGGGCCTGTAGGGCCAGGCCAAGGGGAATGGCTTTAACCTGCCAGAGGGGAGGCTGAG
>WYDI02036699.1:0-16251 GCA_009867235.2 Psittacus erithacus | reverse complement strand
GCCCTCCCCGCCACAGGATCGACGTGTCAGCCCCAAAAGTTCATGTTCGGCCCCTGAGCGAGTTCCCCGCGACGCGGCGGTCCAGAGCAGCGAGACGTGGCGCCCCGGGTGGCCGGCACCTTCCTCAGGTACGTACGTTCGCGTTTCCGCGCTCATTCTATTTTCGACGCATGCTTTTGCGTTTAGCCATCTGTAGCAAACCGGGAGGGTATCTGTGCTAGTACATGTGTTATAATGAGTTCCATCAAAGCTTTTTTTATGGCAGCATTTGCACGTTTCTACTACAAACCGCGGCAGAAACTGACTCGTGTTGTTTGCAGCAAGACCTCCATGCAGAAGACTAAAAGCACCAAGAGTTTATTAAAACAAACAAAAACGTGGAACTGATCCATGCTAGAGTAATCCTATAAAAATATACTTAATTAAAACAACTAGAATCAAAACTTATCTGCAAGCAAAAATGTTGGAAATCCAAATTGCCTGAAACATCCAGCTTAAGGGAGAATGTTTCTTTGGCTGTGTTATAAAAGAAACTTGTTCAAGGAGAAACATTAATGAAAGTCTGAAACTGTTATTAAAAATGAAGCTTTGGAATTTGGAACGTTCTGATTGCTTGTTAGTTTTAAAAAGAGAAAAAAAAAATCCCACCAAAAACCCCAACCAAACCATGAAAGCAAATACTGAAGGCCAAACTTTTTTCCATTACAGTCACGTAACCCTGATGGTCAAGGATGTTTCCGTATTTGTAACAATATCACTTTATAAGACACTAATGCAAAGTATATTTATGTAGGATCACTTTCCTGTTCAGTTTGCTCACTCCAGAAAATACTTGTATAGAAAAGAAAAGAATCAATTTTGTGCCTAAAAATCACCATCAAACTAAGTGCAGGTATGGGACAATTCCCATATACACTCCATTAACTTGCTTGGAGCAGTTTTGAGACATATCTGGTCACATCAGAAGGTCTCATGTTTCTAACATATCTCCACCTATGAAAATAACTTTAGACTTTATTTTAAAGAGGAGATATATTTGTTTTTCCAGCTGCTGGAGTGGGGGGGGACGACACACCAATAAAAAACCAAACATACCAACTTTTGTTACCAACAGTGACAAAACATCAAACTTTTAGTACCTGGAGTGATGGGCATTTTAGCCCTCCAAAATTCCCCTGCAGTTTGGCTATGAAACAATGGACATATATGTAAAAAAACCCCAACCAAACAAAACAGAAACAAACTCCAAAACTGCACATTTATAGTTGCATATGATACTGGGTTAACGAAGTACACCCTAAGAAAAATTCCACTGGAATTACAGTTTCTCTATATTATCCTCAGAGTTTTTAAGTCATGTGCTTTGTGCCTCATGGAAAAACCGCAATGATGTCAATGCTTAATTCCATTTCATTTGATTTGATTTTAAGAGGCAAAAAGATGACAAAGATGTATTAAATGGGCCATGAGATTAACCATGTTTGAAATAAAGCTACAAAATGTAACATTACTTAATGTTACATGTTACTCTGCACTATGTGTTAGTGCAAAGTTAAATCACATACGCTGAGTGAGGGAGACAAGCAATTGCGGGCAACACAATGCCCAAGAGTACTCTTCCAAGTAGGGGCTAAAATCATCTAGGAGTATTATGCTGAGAGTAGGTGGGAGAGCAGGAGAAGCTCTGCTGTCTGACTGGGGGAAGGAAAAAAAGTCTTCAGAGGACCAAGTCCAAATTCCGTCCAGCTTTCCTTCCAACATGGATCTCCTCTGCCCTGTATTCTCCTGTCATATTTCTCACTGTTACTAATTCCTGATCCCTCCTTCCAACACAATAAAGCCTAGCATGTGAAGGTATGGCAGCCATGTGAAAGCAGTAAGGTACTGCAGTTGGAAGAGGGAAGGCTGCACTGCACCTTCAGGCTTTTGGCCAGTTTGGTGGGAAGCCAGATTTCAGCTCCTCCCTGTGGTGGCAGGATATAAGGAATGTTAGAAAGCAGGGAGGGGGTGGATTTCCATCTGTTTAGGTGGGAAAGCCATGGTGTAAGGGAAGGCCTGTCTTCGCATTACCTGTCAAAAGCACCTTGGGTATTATGTCTCTTTCATGATTTAGAAAAACAAGGCCAGGTACTGTGAGTCCAAAGTTTAAGTTAGGATAAACAGAAAAAGAAAGGGGGGGAAAAAAATGAGGGAGGGAGGAGTTAGCTTCAGTAAAACTGGACCTTGAGTTATGCTTCCATCGTAGGCTTCACTCACTTCACAATGACAGAGTTCAAAGTCTTTATTGCCATTGCATGTTGCTTTTTTCCACTCCATTGAAAACATCAGTTATTTTTGTTTACTTCATGAGAAACATGCAGAGAAAAACCTTGGAATCTCACAGTTGCCTGCTTTTGGTTTTTTCAACCACATCATCTATTACTCAGGAGAAACTCCCCTGGTGACCAGAAACTTTCCAGAGCAGAGCAGAGCAGCCAGGAGCATAGTGTATATGAACAAGCTCGCTTTCCTGAACCAATGCTAAAGAACAGAGTTTGTGCAGTCTGGTGTCTTGAATCCGCCTTGCTTATGTGACCTTGCTGAGGGACCTTCTTTCTCAGGTCTACAACACTGTTTCTACCTTCTTTCCCTTTGAGATATGGGAAAGTATTTGCCCTGTTGCATTTGAGTTGAGCAGGTCCTCAGCATTCCTGTCTACATTCCAAGGTTCAATCATCACTAGCCTGCTGTATTTAAATGTTAGGGACTTCTGATGTTACTATATGTAAAAATAGAAATGACCTCTTCATCCCAGTAAAGCAGATGACCCAGAGGATTTAAGTTTGCCATCCACAGGTGGTTCTGGTAGGGAAGCATACATGTCCTTTTTAGCAGGGCATGCAAGGCTGTTGCTGTGTACCCAGTAGTGTGTAGCCCCATAGGTCAGACTGAGCAAAATTTTAATTGTCTTAGCAAAAGTCACCGTTGCAATACATGCTTTAAATCACGGGGAAATAAATGTCAGCATTACAAACACGCTGCTGTTTTCTGTCAAATTATTGTCTTACATTATGTGTTGTATTTAAAGGTTGCACTGACTAGTTTCTGTAATATCTGTGAATTAGGAAAAGAGAGATGAGATCCTAAATTACTTGGCTTTCAAGAGCTAGATATTCTGATGAGTTTATATTTACCATTTGTGATCAAAAGAGACAAAGTAGTATTTGTCATGGCATTTCTATGATTAAGGCTCTTTATAAGCAGAGTGGTCTATTTTTATGAACGATAAGGTGATATTTTCATCACAATTATATAATATAAATAATTGCTTGCTTGCATTTACAAATGTGTGAGCTGATTTTTAGTAATAGCCTCTTTCTTTTCATTAAAGTCTCTGACATATAAGGCAGTTAAAGTTGTTATATGAACCTTAAATAAGGGCCATCTAACTTTAAGTCCCTAAAAGTAGTCAGACATTTGGTGAAAATGATGAATTCTTGGGTACTGATTCATGTGATATGAAAAAGCCATCCATTTCCTGATTCACCTTCATATCTCCTGTGGGAAAAAAAAAGAATATCATCTTACAATTAATACCTGCAGTCAAACAATTTTTGTGTGTATGTTTTTCTATCTTTCAGCTACTTCCTGAATTGATACATTCAAAATGAAGAGGAAGGTAGGAGTGAGAATGAAGAATGCCTTGGAGAAAACCAGTCATAAAGGTTGAGAAGCAGAAGCATTAGGAAATATTAATAACTCTGGTCTCTTAAATAGATCAGCATTTGGGCTGAAATTATAAAAAGTCACAAACCTAAGACATGAGCCCTGTTACATTTGAATCTAGATTTACAGATTTTTAAATCAATACATAATAAAAATATTTGCATTTTTTTCCTGTACTTTGGATAACATATTCTGCTCCCTTAGACCAGTTTAAGTTTTAATTATTTGGTTGTTAGCTCCAAGATACCTCCTCAAACTAAGCCAAGGTGTATATTAGCAATCAGTTAGTTGTTCCTCTCTGTCTGCAGGTCCATAGTCATTAATATTGGATTCCTGTGTTACTACATCACCCAGAAGTACAAGTGGAATTTGGATAAAGGGTACATATATAAATATATGATCTTAATACTGCCAAATGGTCTGAAGCGCAGGATATAGAGCTCATCTAGTCTTCAGGCTCTTGTGCTGGCCTTTTTGGGGAAGTGTGGCTAGAGAGGGTACTTGGCCTTTGTAGAATCAGTTCATCACAGTTTTTAGAAGAAATCTTAACCAGGTGTGTAGTTCTCATACTTGGGTAACATTCCTGTGACACTGATCTAACATTAGGAGCCCTAAATCAAGTTACGTCATGGAAGCACACCAAGCAGGCAGTAAGTGCCAGGCAGTCAAGTGCAGGACATCAGAAGTGACAGTGCAGTTGCCCATGCACAAGAACTTCATAGTAAATTCTCCAAGTAGGCCAACCTTTAAGTCCTTTTTACAAAGTCATTTAGCTAAATTAGAGCAAACCCCTGTGTGAACATTCTTGGTTTGCTTTGAGCATTACCTTAAATCCGCTAAAAAATGCATGTAAATTAAACTGAAAAGCACAAAAGAGATAAAGACTAATCAGAACAGGATTTTCCTATAAAGTCTGTCTTTAATGAGAGTTCATTTAGCTCTTTAGTTAAGCACAGACAGCATATTTATGCGACCAAGATCTTGCTCACCCTCTGCCACTTCACTTTCTACGACTCACAGTGAACACAATAAGCTAGCAGTACTTGTCAAGAGAGCCTATGTAGGAAGTAAGACAGTCAGGAGCTTAACAAGATGAAGAGATCACAGATCCATTTTTCCAGCCATACATTCCCTATTGGGTCAGACCATTTAATAGCGGCAATAAAAATTACAAGTCCAATTCAAGTGTTATTTTCCTTAGCTGCTCCTAGAGTTGCCTGAAAAAAAATGGAGGGTGTTATTTACAACCAGTCTTTTTAGTCTGGAATTGTTAAAGATCCAAATGCCTAACAAATAGAAAGTGGCTATAGAAGTAGTGTTAGGCAAAAAAAAAAGATAAATCAAAACTAATGAGTGTTTATCCCTGAAGGGAAAGAAAAGGAAAAACCAATCAAAACAAAATAAACCAACAAACACCTCCCACAAAACAAAAAACCTGAATTTATTTGCTTTGCTGATTTTACTTAGATACTAAAACACGCACCTCACAATCTGGTCTTCTGTCCCATCATTAGTCTAATTCATGTGAGACTAGAGCAGTAGGACTGTCAGGAGGTACCTATATCATCCTAGACTTGAGAGGGAGCCCAGCCCACAGCCCTGCAAAGTTTTTATGCATCTCTATTGGTACTCATGGATTTAGCAACTCTGTTCTGCTTGTCTGTTCAAGGTCAAACATGTAAGTGTCAGACGTAGGTGAGGGAGTTTCTCCTACCAAATGTCATTTACACTTGGTCTGTGAACTGGGGACAGTGGATGTTGGTCTCCCATCATGCTGTTGTTAATACTCCCGTTTGTATCTGATCACTGCCCCAAATCCCACCCTCATGGTACGCAGGTGTCTGCTTTTTTTAAATGGGTTTCAAAAGTCATCTGTGAGCAGTGCCAAAAACCTGTGCAAAATCTGTGTCGGGCTGAACTCTCTGCAGTCAAACCTTTTGCCTTCATGTAGTGCTGTGTTCCAGAGTGATGTTTAAACAAACCGAAGGGATCCCAGAATTCCCCAAATGACTGTGAACTGTGCTGACAATGAACAGAGCATCTGTTTATTGCAGGAAGTCCATTTAAAAGTGCACAGCTGTTTTCCAGAAACTGTAAGAGATTTTTTTTTTCATTCAAGTATGTGTAAATCAGCCTGCATTGTGACTCTGTCAGTTCCGGGTATAAGGAGATGCCCGGAGAAATTGTTGGCTCCCAGAGAAAGTTATGTATGCCACATCCCTGGCAGTGTTCCATTCCAGGCTGGGCAGGGCTTTGAGCAACCTGATCTAGTGAAAGGTGTCCCTGCCTGTGGCAGGAAGGTTGGAACTAGATGATCTTTAAGGTTCATTTCAACCCAAACCATGCAATGATTCTATGATGGTCCTTGATAAGCAGAAGTAAGAAGCAATAGCATTACAGAAAGATGCGATTAGTATGCACTTGGTGATCCTAACATTTGAGTGTTTGACTTATTACCCTTAGCATTCTGCTAACGTCAGATGTTTGGTATAAGTTCAGCTATTAAATTTGTATCCCTCTTACTGCTTTCCATAGCCTGAAACTGTTGTAATTATTGAAATTATTCAAAACAGAAGTATTCACAATGGTTTTTATTGTTTTTCTTTATATTTTACTTTATAAATACTACTTTATTAAAAGTACCCTTTGTTATTTGTTTGTCTGGACACATGAAAACATGTAAGAGATTTTGCTGAAGAAGGGAACACCTAGCCTGAGTCAGCTCCAAGAAGCTGGAACTTGATTTCCAAAACTTCAAGTTTCATACAATAAGCCTCATTGCAAAACACTTAGCATAAGGAGGGATATCCAGACATGCTATCAAAAAAGCAGGAGCTCTTTGATACAAAACTGCAATTTTTTTGCAGTTTGTCCCAAGTCCACTTAGATTATTAAGGCTTTTTACTAGATAATGAGATTTGGGGGTTCATTAGAGAGACCAGGTAAGAGGAAGGAAACTGAAACCAATTTTAACTTTTTAAGTCCACCATCATGCTCTAAATGCTACCAAAAGAGACCAAGATTGTAATGCCCATATGCCTTGAAATACGTGCTGTTTCTTGATGGACATTGTCAATTCAGAGCAGAAGCTGAGGCTTGCAGAGGGATTGGTGTGTGTACTGATGTTGCTGTATAAATAAAATAAGGCTGCCCACTATTTGTTCTTTCATCAGCCATATGTTTACAAGGACTTTAAAGGCTAAAATTTTAAAAGTAGCTGTAGCATGGCAAAACTATTAATGAAATAATTTGCATAAAACCGTCAGATTTCAGTCAGGTTTGGAAACTGTGGACAGAGATTCTATCTAAAAAGACAAGAGTGAGTAAAGGAAGAAATACGTAGAAGCTAAATGATTAGCGCTATCTTCTGTATTGTAATAATCAATTCCTTCTACTGAAAGTAGAATATTAATGATAGGACTCAGTTAATAAGTAGAAAAAGACTTGAATTGTCTCAAGAAAAAAGGAGGAAAATAATGACATTCATCCAACTACAGTCCAAAGCCCCCATGCCTGCCAACATTCTTGACTTTTTACAAAAATTGGCTATGTATTGTGCCCCAAAGACACAGCAACTTGGACCACAAGATGGGAACTAATGCTAACGTTAAGGACTTTTCTGAATAAAAATCTTACCAAAGCTGTTTATTTTGAGCACTTATTAGAAGTGGATAACTAGCACAAAGGAAGAGACATGTTTGTTCCAGTGTGTATGCACAGGAGAAAACCAAGCAGTCACTCAGCATTGTAGATGATTGACAGCTTCTGGTTGTAGCATGATAAATCATCTAGGAAAAAAAAAAAAAAATCTGACACATATTTATTAGCATGAGGCTCTGGGAGAATTTTGCATTGTGCTTTGTCCACGAGACGAAAGCAGATGCAATGTCGTAGCAGCTGCATGTGGAAGCAAGCAACTCTGTCAAAAATCTAGTGAAGAAACCTGCTTTTCCTTAGCTGTGTCTTATCTCTGAATGGTGATGCCTTCAGGTTCCCCTGCTTTCCATACGCTGGGAAAAGTGTAAACTATGCTCCTCTATCCCTGCTTTACCCATGTCCTCTGGCTTGCTGCCCTCCCAGCCCAAGCCTCCAGCCTGGCCAGCCACCTGGGCAGGGAACAAGTGTTAGGGCCAGGTTAGATCTTGATGCTGGGTGCCAGCAGATTGACAAGCAGGCTACTGCTGACTGTTAGCTACCACACATGCTGTCTTTAAGAGGCTGGCAGGAGCAAAAATGCCCTCTGTGGTCCAGATGGAACTGTTCAGTGATTTTGAAGACTATTAGAGATTGACTGATAGCTTAAGCATCATTTTAGGCAACCAAGATAAAAACTGAAGTTTCTTAAGTCCTAACATTGTATTTTCATGCAGCAACTTCTTTGTTGTGGTTGATTTGGTTTTTCTTTTAAATTTTATATATATATATAATTTTTCTCAAATTAGAACAACAAGCAAATATTTGCATGTATATCCAAAGTGTAATGAAAAAGCAGCAAATAAATATGTTCTATAATATCTTTACTCTTTGAATGTTTCTTTAATTCACTTGATTTTCCTTCTTCTGATTTGTGAAGCACTATTGTAAAAGAGGGAGCAACAGGCCTATATGTTTGTATAGGATAGCCAGATTTAGGTACTCTTCTTTTTAAAGAGAAGTGATCTCAGTAAGTCATCTCACTTGGATGAAATAAACACTGAACAGCTCCAAAAGACATATCAGATGGTCAAATTTTTTGCCTTTTTACTGGTTCTGGGAGTTCAGTGTAGGAACACAAGTTTAGATGTATTAACTGTTTCTAAACTATTCAAGTTTTGTTTGTTTTCTTTTAGAGAGGGAATATTCTATTGTTTGAGGCAAAAAGCATATGAACTGGGAAAATTTCTTTGTGGTCATAGATCTTTTCATTCTGCTACTGTGGCCAAAAGCAATGTGAACAGATAGAATACTACTGTTTATATAATTTTGTTTCACAACAGTTGAGGAAATGACAAGATTAACATAACTTCCAAACACTTCTACTCCATGTTTAATGGTTGATATTCACAGGGTCAACAGGTGTGGAGCTGCCACCAGAAATACCTGGACACTCTTAGCAGATTGTCAGGAAGACCCTCCCACTTGGATGACACAATGGAGCCTTTCTTCCTCACTAGGTGCAGTCTGAGCATCTGTAAACATTTTGAAGTTTTGGTCAATGGCAAATCTTTGGCAAAGATTTTTTTTTCCTGACTTTACTAGGAGCAAGGATGCGTTATATAATTTCTAGGTTGATACAACCAAAAGCCTTTTAAGGGGATAAAATGCCTGCATTTTCTTGCACACCACTGGGATTTACAGTTTGAGGAAAACTAATAGATACTGTAAATAAATAAAGCTCAAAGTTCTTGCTGTATTTGGTGACATCTTGAAGTACACTGCAAGTCTTAAAAGTGACACAGCGTGAAAAAGTACTCTTTAAGACTGAATCAATTACATTCTCCTTGGAACTCTTTATGAAGAAACTCACAAAAAATTCAAATGCATATTCTGCACAGCAAAGACAACTGAAAAAATCAGCAAGGAAAGACTCAGAGGGTAGCAAAATACTCTTTGTATTTGTTAGCTGAGATCATGAAAGAAAACCAGAATTGTGTGTTCTCATTTTAAATGATAGCTTTCCTTTCAGTTCTGAAATTGAGATCACTCATCCAGAAATACAGCTACTAACATATATCCTGTGTTCAATAAATATGCAACATCAAGAGTAAAGGTTTTTGATCTACATAAGAGCACAACAGAAGTAGTTACAGCTGACATTGCATTGTTATCCATATCATACCTCAGGAAACCAAAGAGTTTATCTCTGTACATTTACTCAGTGGTTAGCACAACAGGACTCTGTTTTGGCTTGGATCTACCAATGGCCATTACTGTTATTTAAAAAAAAAAAATAATAAATTGATAACAGTCTTTCTGTTTGATATAAAGTTACACACTGTGATTTTCTGGGGAGGCTGTTACAGTTAAACTCTTCAAATTTGGTAGGGAAAAAGCCACAGGAGTTCAGATATTGTGGTCACGTACAGAGATCTGAGAATCCCGTAACGCTGTCAGGACCTAGGAATGGAGTGCCTAACTATATCTATTTAAAATATCCTTAAGTGTACATTTGGTTTCTCAGAAATTAATTACCCATCTTTTCTTGGTATTTATTTTCTCCTTCTTACAACTCCCTTCCCCGTAACTGAAATTAGCGTGCTGAAGGAATGAACAAGCCCTACTGATTGTTTTTTCTGGTAAGATTATAAATGAAAACACATTTGACTAAAGCCTGCGGAAAATGTAATTTGTTATGTCACAGCAATCACTCAGCATGTGTACAGCTCAGTTTGATGATACCAGACCCTGCTTGTTATAAAACCAATAGCAATTGGCCTCAAGGAAAGAAGGGTAAATGAAGAAAGACTGATGGCTTGTGGGCTCAAACTAGTTTGGGTCATCAGTAGCTAAAACAGAATGTTTTAACTTGTCAATGAATTACTATTCCAATGCCAAGGCAGAGTGGAGGCCAAATTTAAATCTCTTGTCTCATTTCAAAAACATTCCGTGTCTTTTACCAAAGTCCTTTTGATTATTTCAGAATAGAAAAGAGGGAAAATGTCATGTCATGTTATGTGTGTGTGTATATGCATATATATATATATATCACTTAAAACACTTTCTAAAAAGAATGAGAGTACCAAGAATTAAATACCAGATTTTCAATGGAGCTTGCCATAGGCCAACTTAAATTCCATCCACTTAAAAGGAAGCAGTACACAACTTCCAAAAATCCACCAGTGCCACACTTGTTCCAGTTCATTGTGACCTTATTAGAAAAGCTCCATTTTGTAAAAACCCAAGAGCTTTGCACCAGTGTCTGGATCAAAAGAGAAAAACTTTTTCCCTCCAAATATTTGCTACTGCTAGCATAATACTGAAAGCATAGTGGAAGCATAGCAGATCTGGTGCAAACAAGGCTGATTCCCCCAGGATCCTGCTGGGGTGTCAGCCACTGATGCTGGACTAGAAGCTTTGACAGTGCTGTTCCTCTGGAACCACTTTTTAAGCTGATCTCCAAACACTGGGTGAAGAAGCATACAACAGATAGAAAATTCTTCTGCAAATAGTAAAAACAGAGGACAATATTAAGCAAAAATCATAAATCACTACAAATCTCCCACTATGGTATCTCCTGATCCTGTCGGACAGCTGGAAGATCCATAGAGCTCAGGCTAAACTCGACTGAGCTCCACACCAGAAAGTTAAAAGCAAAGAAGGAAAGCTGAAAACACTTTACGCAGTATATTCACTAGTGTGGGTGCTTCCTTCTATTTCATGTTTAGGGCTGGAGGATTGTTTGGTGTGAAGGAAAAAGAAATTAAAGAGAAGCAGAGACTAAAATCAAGCAGATGAGGAAAAGCAGTAAGGTAGAAAAAAAGTGAAGGGTAGGGACAAGGGAAAAGGCAAAAACTATTTCATCCTTCATTATGTCAACAAAATAATGAAGTGTTTTCTCACTATTGTGAAATTGACCTAAAAACATTCAGATAGTCCCTCCAACTCAAAGCACTCAGACTCTTTAGTGTAAGAGCTGGAATTAGGGCAATGGTCCAAGTAGCCTGTGTTTGATGTTCTCCCATAACAAACACTTGAGAAAGAGTTTAGCTGGCCATCAGTGATTAATGATGTAGATATCTAGTGATACAGGAATTTAGTACATTTATACAGTCTTTCATAGATCTATGTTTCCGTAATGTATTCCATGATTGACTTCACGCATACACAGCATCCTAGGGTGAGGAATGTCACAGCTGAGATATGTTTTGAAAAGGTGCATTTCCTTTTGTTTCAAACATCTTCCCACCGAGTTTCTTTTGTGATTGTATCGTAAGGTACAGTGACTAGTCATTTCCTATTTGCCTTCTCCAGATATCAAATAATTTTTGGAATCTTAATTTTCTGTCTTCTTAGTCTCTTCTAGGTGGAGGGGCCTTGCTTAATTTATATAGTTCACGTGGAAAAGCGATTTCATAGTGCTGGTCACCTTGCCACCACTTTTTGTATCCTTGCTGTTTCTACTACATTCTTACTGGGACAGGAGAAACTAGAACGGCAAACAGCATTTTAGGATTAGGCATACTTTGGATTTACGTAGCATTAAACATCATATAGAACCAATAGGAGGTTCTCTGGGTTGCTGTCAGTCATTTTCTACTAATTCCTAACATTCAGTTCTATTTTTGACTACCAATGAGAGCTGAGCTGATGTTTTCGCAAAAGTAGCTAACTGCAGTATCTTGTTCCTGAATGACAAAGGAGCGAATTCAGAATCCACCAGTGCTCAGGCAAATTTAGGGTTGTTTCCTTCTGTGTGTGACCCATTACACTTATATACATGGAATTTCATCTCTTACCCGTCACTCTGGGTTCTGAGGTCTTTCTGCAGAATTTATAGTCACGCTTCATCTTTGCTACCCGAAATAACTCAGTATCATCAGCATGTGCTCAACTGCCTCTTGCAGTACATGAAGACTAACAGATGAATTTTCATCAGATTGCATTAAACAGAAATGCTAAAATTAGTATTACAAGCACTTGAGCAAAACACAACAAAATGCTATACCTACAAATGTAGAGCGTTCCACTCTGATCTTTGCTAAAGTTGAAAAAACAAAAACGACACAAAAATTGTCAGGATTACCACTTTTACAAACAGAAGTTTGCTTTCCAAACAATTTTATGCAGCCTGCATGATTTCCTTGATGAACAGCATCAGAGTCTAGGAGTTCAAAATTGAGTTCAAAATGATAATTTTTAGTTGTAAACTTAAGATTCAGTGATGAATTCTGACAAGAACTTTTTGACCTTGATGTTGTGACCAGAAAATACAAGCCAAAATTACAACTGGCATTCGAGTGTTTTAAACAATGGTCAGATGGTGAGTCTTGTTATTTCTAGAGCTCTTCTGTGGTTACTGAGGAGCTGCAAGAACAATGACAGAGCTGTACCAAGGAAAACCAGTAAGTGTGAATTGAATGCACAGTGCCAGACCAGCTCACGGCTTGCATCAGTGCAACTCATTCCAGCTTCTACTTACAGCTATAACTGGCCACAGTTTAAAACCCACAAGGAACACATGACTTAATGCTTTAGGTCAAGACGTGCTAAACAGGTTAAAATTGAATTCAGACACACAAATCCAGATAATTGGTTGGCCAGCATTCCCACATACTTTCTATTCCTCATTTTAATCAAGCAAATAATAATAATAGCTTATTTTATATAAAGATACAATTTCCAAAAACCCTCTCAGTACTATCTGAGATAAAAGAGGAAAACTAACAGGAGGGATTATGAATAAAAAAAAAGGTGGATGAAGAAATAACTCTTTCTGTAGAAAAGCTTAGTTAAATTTTTCATGCAATCAGCCTCCTTGGCTTCTGAACATACTGAAAAAAAAAGAAAGAAATCTTTATGAACAAAAAAAAGAAACATAACAAGATTTAAAAAGGAGAAGAAAACAGATTATTTTTGAAAACAAACAAAAACCAGGATTAATATCCTTGACCTTTCCATGTCTAGTGGAAGGTGTCCTTGGCCACGTCAGTGGGGCTGGAATTAGATGATCTTTAAGGTCCCTTCCAACCCAAACCATTCTATGACTCTGTGACGATTCTATGTGTATCTGTTCCTAAAAGATCCAGTTAGGGAATCATCACAAATTTCAGCAATTGCTACCCATATTATTGCAAAGTAGGTTTTGTGCTCCTTTACCCAATGCCCTTATAACAACATAAACTGACCTCTTCTTTTCCCAATTGCAATGGAAAGCAGTTAATTTTATCCATTTTCGAGATACCTGTAATGCTTATGTACTTTTTTTTTTTAATTGAAAAAAATACCTTCGTAGTTTCCTCGTATGTCACATTTTCTGCACTTTCAGCAGTTCCTGTTCCTCTCTTTCTGATTCCCTCTTGGTTTCATCTCACCTATAGACACCATTACCATCTTTACCTGGAGGATCTCCAATACTGCTTTGTTCCAGACCTCTCTTCCCTTACTGAAAACATTATCTCAATTGGGTAAGATAAAGGCATGGCTTTCTGACATACCCTTGGGAGTGCCTGGCAGCCATCTCAAGTTCAGTAGAGCTTAAACACAGCTCTGAGTCCCACCTTTGAGCCATCTCGTTCATGCCTCTTCTTCACATTCTCAAAGGACTCTCCTGTCCTGCCAGCCTCAAAGGGATGCCAGGTTTAATTTAGACTCTTTTCTATATTCACAGAACCATCTCCAAAACTTGGCCTTTTTCATCCACTCACGCTGTTAAAATTCTCATTAAGGTCACAGTTATTTTACAGCTCACTTACTGTCACATCTTGGCCCTGACAGAGGCATTTTTGTCCCAGGCATATCTATTTATACACTGCTGCCAAGACTCTCTTCAAAACCCACCAGTTCGATTAGTTCATGCAGCTCTTTGCATTTTTGACAGTTCTCCTCAAATAAACAAAAAATTCAGGTTTTAAGACATTGACAGCTATTCTCATTTAATGAATAATTTTTCATTTATCATCCAGGGATGAGGTTCAAGCTTTAATTAGTCTGCATATTGCCCATCTGCCTATTTATTCAAAAATGCTATCTCTCAAGCCTACTTGAACTCCCCATAAACCTACATAAATTTAGGCTTTTCTCTTCCATGCCCCCTTCATGCTCACCTCATCACTGTAATTCCTAAAAATCCCTGCTTTTCCCCCTTCTCTGTTCCCTCCCCCCAACTAACTTGTAATGATCAGTCTGCTAGTTTGTGGAAGACAAGTGCATTTGATTGACATTGTCCCATGATGTCATTGTACAGGCTGGTTTGTCTTCAGTGTTTTACACTTTGTTTTGGATGGACAATATGCTCTGTTATGTGTAATGAATGCCTTATCTGGGCTTGGGTGCCCTAAGAAAAATAATGATGACAAAATTAATACTTATATTGTGTCATATGGAAGCTGAACTGATCTAATCTAGCAAATAATTTCCTCAACTAGGATCTGCACAAACATTGTAGTTTAGGAAGCTTAGAAAAGCACAAACATTTGCCAATTAGAGTTGAAATCTTATTAGAGCTGCAGAGGCAGTAGTCCTACTTAAACTAGTATCATTATATATAAATGATGTTGGCAGACTTTATAAAATATGTCAGAGCAGAACCAGATGTTTCCTGGACTGCATATCCTCAGAAGGTTCTGCACTACCACTTTGCAAATGAAAGTGAAGGCCTTTTTAGTGAAGTCAGTTTCTCTCTTCTTTTCGGAAAGACCACCTGTTTTCTCATATTGTACCGAGACTTGTACATAAGTTACCAGTTAAGTTTTCAATCACTCAGGCCTTCTAGGCAATTCTGCTAGCCTGAGTTTGTCCATTTTCTATGTTAAAAATGCCAGGCTTTTAATTGAATTCTACATATTTCCTTAATCCTTGAATTTAGGATTAATATTTCAACTCATTTGTGGTTTCAATCCTGTCTTCAAAATTTAATAGGTTAAGCCTACTTACGCAACTTTCATTCCATCTTTGACCTGGGAGTACGACATGTCTTTTACAAGAAGTGACTAAACAAGTCTATGCTATTAAATAGGAACCTACTTACATTTGCGAAGGTTTTTTTGTCTTGATACTCCCAGTTCTCCATGCTCTCTGTAAGCTAGGTTTTCTTTTTCATAAGCAGCATTAGCCTGGATCTAGGAACATATATTGCAGGTTCAGACTTTAGTTTAAAATGCATCCTATCCTTGTATCTTACTCATTATCTTTGCCATGAAATCCAGTTTTTCTATTCACAGTCATACATTGCTTCCATTAACTGTGATTTTTTATTATTCCTCAGACTGTAATACTTACTCCTACACACATTCAGATCCCTTTACAATTGTTCATATAGTGACATAATCCTGAAACCTGTTTCTCCAAGGCTAGGATTTCACAGAAGCTGGTAAAAGTAAAGGCACATTAGATATTCTGTATCTGAAAGAGGAATACTAATAATTAGGGGAAAGAAAACAGTAAAAATAAGCTACTGAGCAGTTAGGAAGTATGGGTTTTCCCGCAAGCATCATCACTTAAATACATGCACATCTCCTTAAACTTTACTGTTAGAGCATTAAGCAGCTAATCTTAAGGATGAGGTGTCCAAGCCCCACTTACTATACACCTGAGACTGTTCTTGGTAGCTGTTCCCTGATTAAGTGGTCAGTGTCATGGCCTGATTCACACTGCACTGAGACCTTCTCAAGCAGTGAAGGCTCAGGGTTGTATCTATTTCATCTCAAACTACACAGAAAGTATCCTGGTTTTTTATAGATATATTAGAGGCTGAGATGTTTTGCAAGAAACTCATGATTCATTAGGTACAACTGTCTCATACAAGTAAAAGCTACTAGGTCAACACAGTGGTCTTCTATGATGGGGCTACAGAACTGATGGACAGGGGTAGAGCAGCTGATGTCATCTACCTGGACTTGTGCAAAGTGT